>LLCD01000239.1:0-22899 GCA_001414355.1 Hymenoscyphus salicellus
TTATTAGCTAATTCTATACTTAAACTTCCAGCTAGAGAGTTATAACAGTAGTAGAACTTTACTATAATCTAATTATTAATCTTGTCGAGTATTTTAAGTGATAATCTATTTCGAATCTAGCTTTATACTCTATTAATACTTTCTATAATATTCAAGGTATTATAGCCGTACTATGAAAGTCCTTTACTAATAACATTATATATTAGATAGATATTAGTCGAGATAGTGTTAACGTATTATATAAGAGTTTTATTACTATATACTTTCTTGAATTTTATTATCTAAGTATATACTACTATACTTATATCCTCATCCTTTAAGCGGTAGAGTTTCTATTATAATTTATAAGCCTCCTAGCTATAACGAAAAGTAATATTATCTATAATATGTTAGTAATATATAAGAGCGTAGACTTTAGGAAGTACTCTTAGAAGCTCCTTCTAGAGGCTCTTTTAATAATCACTGATTATCACCTATTTCTCGCCCTCCAACTATGTTATACAAAAACTCGGAAAGGCTAGTACTATATATATAAAATACTACTTCTAGTAAGCCTTATCCTTCTTTAGTATAATAGCCTAGCAAATCGGTAATATCTCCTCGTTAGTATTAAGAGTAACAGTAATACCAAGAACTATCTTGTACTTTAACCGAGTATATATACTATCTACTCCTACGAAGTAGCAGATGTAACCGTTTTTAATAGCGTTACAAAGAGGCGCTAGGGTAATAAACAATCCTTTAAACTCTCGAGTTGTTTCGTTGATTTACAGATACACGTAGTACTTAGGATTTAACTTTTAGAGCTCCTCTATATAGCAGGGAAAGAGCGTAAACGACTTCTCTTCCTTCTTTACACTCTCGTTACGTTGCTCTTCAACTACTCGATATTCCTGTCGTAAAGGCACTTTATTTCCCTTTCTATACGACATCTCGTTATTCACTAGCGTCGTGGCTTGAAGAGTAGGATCTCGATCGATGGCATCGCTGTAGTTATTAAGAATATATTTAACACTGTTCTTACTCTTGTGGTTCAGGTATGTATTAGAAGGACATGTGTGTAGTATATAGGCTCGAAGTTCAGCGCGCTGACTTTTATTAGATAGAGTGATTCGTACGTGGAAGTCGCAGATGTGTTCTACTTTATGTTGTAATACTGTACTTCTGAGGGCAAGAGTAAAAAGACTTGAATTCCTTATTATCCTCTACAAGAGCAGAAGGCACATATATATACAGCTTTATAATAACCATTACTACATCCATCTACCGTGAAAAACTCTTTCCTGCCGGCATGCTCGACGGGCATACCGATATCTCATAAGTGGCTTAATATAACAGATATCACCGTACCTATCAACAGTCTACACGAGAGTTATTAGACATTTTAGGTTAGCCGAAATTAGAATTATCTTCCAACGTACCTGGCGAAGCGCCTATTGGTACCGGTACTTTCACTTATGTAGTAATCTATATAGGAAGCGGTCTCCCTTCTTACTCATAGAAAAGACACAAGTCATCGAAGACTGCTAGGCATGGTTCGTTGTGATCAACCATAACCCACGATTGAGAGAAGTCTCGAATACTCTTGTCGCAATATGCGTCGGAGAAAAGTATCACTCTCGAACCAACAATGTACACCCCCTCAAAACCTTTGAAGGAATAATTTTTCGATTTATTTAATACAGCAAAACTTATCTGACCTTCACCTGCTGTCGAAATTTTTCCCACTGTCGAAACTTCTATGTATAGATTCCGAATCGCAACGGACTGGTACGGCGGAAGGATAATGGGTGTATCGTCATGTCCAAGGAAATTCTTACCACTTTCCAATTCCTCGGAAGAAGCTGGGTATAATAAAGCGAGTGACTCAATCAGAGCTATCAACATTGATTGACGAGAGTACCGATTTCTCAAGAGCCGATGCTCGATGTCTAAGGCGGTTTCTCTACTGCAGTTTCCATTATTATATTGTGAGAATTGAATGTTAACATCGTGACGAGGGATGGTCAGTGAGTTGGGTTCAATTCTATTTATAGATAAGGTTGAGGTTCTCTAGGTTATCCCTTCATGTCAACTTTTTTCGGGCCTTTTATATAGTGCTTGTTCCTTTTCCGTTCTCTGGAAGGTGCTTAATTTAAGCTTTTCTACTCATTTCGCAAAGGATTTTTTGAAGCTTGTGTGGGTTATGGGGCGCATTCTGGGATTTTATAAGGTCGAACTTCGTACCTATTTTTGTTTTAGGAAATGAGGAATTAAGCTTGGATAGTGGTATTTTATTTATGCTAGGAGTTATAGGCTATTTCGACATGAAGTTTAAAGTTTAGTGCTTCGATAAATTTCTTTTTATGGAAGTATATTTGGAAGTGGAAGGAAGATTAAGTCTACCTTTAAAATCGAGCGAAAATAATTAAATGGATAGAAAGAGATTGCTTTTCGTGCTTTCCTTCTTTAGTTGTCTTGACATAGTGTTTTGTTTAAAAAAAATTGGACAGAAAGCAGGAGAGATACTATAAGAAGAGATATTAGAAATCGTAGATGTGAAAAATATTTCCAAAACGGAAATAATTAGAAGTTTCAAATTTTTCATCCCCAGCAGAGTATTAGGAAGCAAATAGACAGTTAGATCAAGGAGTGGTATGAGGAAAAGTGGTAAACATACGATATTAAGTAGATTGAAGAATTGAGGCTTTCTATTTTTGCTGAAAATATTTCTTCATTAAATCCCCAACTAACTCAGACTCAGGATCAGAACCTCGTGCTAATTATAAAACTTACAGACTATTAAATGCTCTTCCTTTACATAAATCACCGAATTCATTGAACCATATTTCCTTGTTTTTTCCCCATGTTAAACTTCAAGAAATAATATTTTTGAAATTACTTTCTCAAAGCATGGAGTCCATGCCTTTATTTACGATACAAGGGTTTTCTTTCCCTGTAATTTTTAATGGCCGCTTAAAGTTGCCTCGTTGTTCGTATGCTCTGCAAGTAGGGGAGTTTTAAGTTCGAAAAGACAAAAGTCAATTGGTACATCCCAACGCAAATCGTAGGATTAACGAACCTTGAAAGCACACGTGATGGAGAAAAATCTAGAGACGAAGGGAGAAGTATTACATGTTAGACACAAAGGTGACAGTAAATAGCTTTCGCTGTTTAGGATTTTCTCACACACTTTACAAAAACTTTAGGACAATTGAACTTGATTATTCCAAGTGTTTAAGATAATATCTCAAATTAATCTAGAAAGTAGAAACAACGAGAGATACAGGCATGTGCGAATATGAACCACTGCCGCTTTTGCTGTACATGACTAGACGAAGAAATGGGGTGGGTGATATTACTCGACACAGAGTTCTTACGATCTACGCGAAAGGTTCAGCACTGTCCGCAGTTCACGAAATCACTCATGTTCAAAGACCATGGTTTGCCCTGAATATCAACTTGCATTCAAAATGATAAGGATACTTCGAACCGACCGACCAAACAATTCCTCGTAAAAATCAAAACCATCGATATGCTAAACAACCACCCAATAAAAACCAAACCAGTCATATCCATATATACCACCGACCAACACCAAAGAGCTAACCCTGGACCTTTTACATTGCAAGGAAATCATATCTTTTCGGGATTCCTAGAATGAGAATGTAGGAGGGGTTGACTTGACAGTAACGGGGAAAGCTCCATCGGTGAGGGTTCCGGCGTTCCAGTACAAGCCGTAAACACCGGTTGTGTTGGTGGCGAGACCGTAGAACATGAGTTGGTAGTCGGATGCAGAGGCGGCATATGCAACACTTTTTCCGAACCAAGCAAATCCCGAAGTCACAGCACCTGTTGGGAGGGAGGCATTGGTTGCGAACCCGACCTGCTCGAAGCCTCCACTTGATGGAATGATGTACATGTAGTTGGTTTCGTTGAAGGAGACAGTGGTGGAATTCGCGGTGATGGACCAGGGAGTGGTGGTGTCATCTGAGGTAGCGAAGGTGATATTTGTCTGGATGCCAGTACTCTCGCTGAGTTGACTCCTGCCGAAGTAGGCAAGGCCTAGAGATCGAGTTAGTATCCTTATATTTCAAAGGATTTCCAGTTAAACTTACCATCGACATAGTAGACCGGTGGGCCAATTACATCGGAACCTATATTTGCGTTAACACATCTTGTTACTGGAGGCTTTTGGAGACAACTGACCATAAACAAAGAGCGTGATGCCATCATCAGCGCGCTTGTGTTGGAGTGCAGCTGCGGAAGACAACCCAACGACAGCCAAGACACTGGCGAGAGACTTGATGGAGAACATATTGATGGAAGGAAAGACAAATGAAATTTGCTGGAAAGGAAATCGAAGTCAAGGAAAAACGAGAGTAGGAGATGAAGAAAGAAGATGAGGGTGGGGGAGAAAAAACTCTCACATCCAGACCTCTACAATGATTAAGTATGCTTCTCACCTTCGGCTATACGTTCACCCCCCTCCGACTTTTTGCAGGTATTTCAGGAGGGAAGAAAATATAGAATGTCCCCACTTGTGCTCAAGGCTTCGCATGACGAAGCCGTGAGGTTCCCCCATCGAAAAATATGATATATCGAAGAATATATGGGCCAGGGACACAGGGCTGGGGGATCGAGGGGGTGACGAAGCTCACGGCTAGCCGGATCCGGTCATTAACCCCTTTCTCTCAAGCCACTTGACGACCCATCCACGACAACACCAACAGCTTTCCCACCTGTTACTGACGCAATGACTCGTTGGGTCTTTCCCTACAGAGCCCGTCCTCGTCGACGATTCGACAACTTCGAGGCTGAGTAAACCGGCTTTTAATCGGTGCATCTGGAACTTGGAGCGTGCATTCGAGATTGAGCGGAATATGCCTGTCTCAACGTGGTCCGGGGCCGCAAAACGGCTCATTCAAGGGCCCGCAAAACGGCTCTTTCGTGTTTCAACCTTCTCCAGGCGGGAACATGTCCACTTGTGTCCATAAATGACCTGCAAGAAAGGCAACAGGTCGAGAATCAATCAGACTCGAGACTTTCGCCGGTGTCAAGAGGGTTGCAATCTCGCTTGCTCCGGTTGCGATTGCAGCTTTCTTCTCTTCGGGTTATTTTCGAGGAGCAGCATTCGGGAATTAGTTGACACACGAGGATCACCATGGAAGATGTGACCACCGGCGATGCACGATTCGAAGTGATAATTTGAAAACGGCCATGCACGAAGGAAATGATTGAAGACGATTAGGTCCAAGACTTGTCAAGACACCCTGCCTTGGACGATTTCAAGAATGATGAGTACGAGTATGGTGGTGGATGATGAATAATTTGTTTCAACTTTTATCAAACTATTGATTTTAAGATGTCATCTGTCTGCCTCGTTCGTCAGTTTTGTTTCGTATATTCGTTTATTCGCTGTAGACAGCTGGAAACGCGTGTATAAACTATTGATAAACACGCGTGTAAGACAGTGAAGTTGAACATTTTCGCTTGCTCCGTCCAATCTTGTCACTTGGCAGGGGATAAAGGCATCCACACCCGCATGCACCCTCCTTGCTGGATACCATACGCTAAGCCTTCCAAAAGTTTGGGGAGACATCGGGCGGTTGTAGATCTACCATACAGGGGTCGATTATAGTTTATTTTTGGTGTTCCAGAATCCATTTCCAAGGCTTGTGTTCGGCATGGACTCATTTCGTGGGGAGAAAGTCTGATACAGCGTGGTCCTAATTTGGTTGAGGGCCAGTTTCTTGAGTATTGATCACACAGAGACACCAGAAAGGGCATGTAAGCTCGGACTTGCATTCGGTAGGAACGGCAAAATCGGTCGAAGTAGACATGGAGCCGCATTGGGCGGGTTTACTCTCGGGACGGTGCTGTATATAACTCCTCCTCCTCACCACTGAAAATACTTTCCTCATCATCCAACGATCTACCTCATTCTCTCTTTCCTTGCTTTTCGGCATCTCTCTTTTTCCTATCATTTCATTTTACAGTCGTTCTTCGTCAGTTTTTCGCCATCATGTTTATTTCCTCTTTCCTTTCGGCCTCTTCTGGCCTGGCTGTGCTGCTCTCCGGAGTCAACGCGGCGCCACATGTCCAATCTCAATCTCATTCTCTCGACAAGAGGGCCTGCGACAACTCTGCAACTTCAAGGTCATGCTGGGGGGAGTATTCCACTTCTACCAATTATTACGATGGTATGTTCTACTCCTGTTCAGCCAACATCCGATTCGCTTATTTTTCGCTAACACCATAACAGAGGTACCAGACACTGGAGTCACAGTCGAGGTCTACCTTGAGCTCGTTAATACTACCGCTTCTCTCGATGGCGTCGAGAGAAACGTTCTCTTAGTCAACGGAACTTTCCCTGGTCCAACAATCATAGCGGATTGGGGAGACACCGTCGTTGTTCACCTCACCAACAGTCTAGCAAACAATGGTACCGGTCTTCATTTCCACGGTATCCGTCAAAACTACACCAACCAAGCAGATGGTGTTCCTTCCATTACTCAATGTCCTACCGCACCTGGAGAGAGCATTACATACACTTGGAGAGCTACCCAATACGGTTCAACATGGTACCACTCCCATTTCGCTTTGCAGGCATGGGAGGGTGTATTAGGGGGAATTATCATCAACGGTCCAGCTACTGCCAACTACGATAACGAGTAAGCAAATTCTTCATCCAGACGTTATCTAGACGCAAAGTGAAAGCGAAAAACATGTGCTAATGGGTTGCAGTATGGGACACATGTTCTTGAACGATTGGACCCACGAAACCGCGGATGCCATGTACACACAGGCGCAAACCACTGGTCCTCCTACACTTGACAATGGACTCAGTAAGTACCTAGCTTCTTTGATAAAATATAACGTCTCCTTTGAGTAAACCCTTGAGCTGAGACGTTCCCCCTTCTCGAAAATTCTACCTCTCAAATTTCCCAAAGAAGTATACTGACTCTGAGATACTGTAGTTAATGGCACAAATACCTATTCTGATGGAGGCTCTAGATTCGAGACTACTGTCACTGAAGGAGAGTCCTACAGAATTCGTCTTGTTAATGGTGCTATCGATACGCATTTTAAGGTCGGTAATCTCTGAGTTCTTATTTCCTCTTTTGGGTTGTTTTAGGAGGATTGAGACACGATTTACTCCTCAGACAATCCTCTTTCATTCTCATTTCTCCAAACATACTTCTAGAAAGGGCAATACTGACTATCATCCGCAGTACATGATTGACGACCACTCCTTCCAAGTTATCGCTATGGATCTTGTCCCAATTGTCCCATACAACACTACCGTCCTCAACATCGGAATGGGAGAGCGTTATGACATTGTTGTCAACAGTATGTCTTCCCCTCCTTGGCTCTCGGCTAATAAGTAAACAAGAACTCTTTTACTAATTTCATGCAGTGAACCAAACTGCCGGTGATTACTGGATTCGCGCTATTCCTCAAACATTCTGTTCTGGTGGGTACTATCCTTCCCTCGTTGAGGTTGTTTGGGGATGAAATTCATTTCCTCATAAAAATCCACCACATCCCACGACAACCCTATTTCCAAACACACTTCTGGACATCGCAATACTGACTCCGAGACCATTAGATAATGATAACGCCAACGATATCAAGGGTATTCTAAGATACGACAGCACAAGCACTTCCGACCCAACCACTAGTGCCTATACATATGACGATAACTGTAAGAGACCGTGCCATCTCCCAAGACAAACAACTGACTCCCCATTTTTAGGTGACGATGAGGCAATGACCGATCTCGTTCCCTTCTACGCCATGAACGCCAGCGATGAGACTGAAGAAGACGACTTCGCTGTCACTGTCGGAAAATCCAACAACTTGTTCAAATGGTACATGGCCGCCACCACCTTCGAGGTCGAATGGGAGAACCCAACTCTTCTCCAAGTCTACGAGGGAAACACCAGCTACACCACCAACTCCCACGTCATCTCTCTACCCACTGCCGATGAATGGGTCTACTTTGTCATCACGACTACCCAAGCTGTCCCACATCCAATCCATCTCCACGGTCACGATTTCTATATCCTCGCACAGGATACCGGAACTTACTCTTCCTCTACCACTCTCACCACCACCAACCCTCCAAGACGTGATGTTGCCATGCTTCCAGCTTCTGGTTACTTGGTCATTGCTTTCCAGACTGACAACCCAGGAGCTTGGTTGATGCACTGCCACATCGGATGGCACACATCTGAGGGATTTGCCCTTCAATTGGTGGAGCGAGTGGATGAGATCCCAGCGCTCATCGACTACGACACCCTCAACAGCACCTGTGCCGCCTGGGATACCTATGCCGAGTCCAGCGGTGTTGAGCGTGAGGATTCTGGAGTGTAAACGTACCAACGTTTGATGGAAGAAAATATATATGGGGACAAGATCTCTGGCTGTCACATGGAGTTTTCCTTTTTTGCTTGGCTTTGGGATTGGGGGGTATAGCGTGCATGGCACATATTTTTGTCTTTTTTTGTATTCATTTTTAGAACGACTGTTTTCCTTTATTTCCTTTTTCTCTCAATATGGATTGAGATGGTGCATGGATGGAGGATTCCGAAAAAGTTTCAATCATGAGCTTGGGATTTGGGATTGAGGTATATCATTGGAGTTTCATACACACACACACACTCATTTAGCTTTACGCTACACTACAAGGGGAGGGGACGAGGAAGAGGAAGAGGAGGAGTTGTTTAGATAGAGATGTTAAATACCATTTTGGGGAATAGCAGTAACAGTTACTTCTCTATCTTGCCTTTAGATATCTAATCTAAATCATAGTGCTTAGTTTCTTCGTATGTTATTCTCGCTTCTGTGAACTGGAACATTGAGTTTGTATTCAATCTTGGGAGAGAGTTTGAATATTTATTGCTGATTTATTTATTTCTCAGACAGTCGGTAGTCTAATGTTAAAGTCGCTTATTTCAACTATCTGGGATGATTTCAAGATGTTCCAAGTATTTAGGATAATGTCTTGTAATTGTGCCCTGGAGTTGGAATAGTGAGAGATTTCGGCAGGCGCAAAAAGTATCTATTGTTTTTGATGTTCATCGCGACCAGTGTGACCCCTGAGATTGGCGAAATCACGTGGGGAACTAGCCACCTGCCATCATATCTCAAAGATGTTCTATTAGCACAATTCTTACCAAAAATTTTCCTTTTCGCTTGTGTGCACAAGTTTCTTATTAAACAGGTGTCATCGCGTGCACGTGATGAACTCGGTGTCAATCTCATGGGTTATGTATTAGAAAACTCTCAGACAATCGTGGTTTCTCAATTCTTCTAGATCCGTGAACTGAAATCAATTATCCCAGATTGTTTCGTAGAATCAAAAGCAAAGGAGGATGTGGATGTACAGTACCGTCATGGACGATACTGAGGTCATACCCTGATATCGTGATGTAGAAAAGCAGCAGTAAATAGCATGTTCGCACCTGCCTACATAGTTCGTTGCTCTAACTGTCTAGGGTAATTTAAGATATTAACCTGATGGTTTAGGACAACCGAGTTTCATTGTTCCAAAGTATTTGGGAGGATATTAAATTGTATTAGAAAGTTAGAACAATGCGCTTTTTTCAGTCTGTCCATCCATCGCGAGCGAACGGAGAACTAGGTGGCTGTACAAAGCTACGTGATAGACTTGATATTCGTTATGATGTAACTAGAATATCTGTGATTTTGTGGTAGATTAGAAACTAGGTTCCTACTTTAGACAAGAAAAGAGGTAAATTATTAATCTAACATGAGCTTGCTCATGGTGTACAGAAAATGGCCCCTGCACTAAGGATGATTACACGCTCAATTAAAGAGAAGCTACCACAACCATCCTCGCTTAACCCCCACTCCCCTGAAGAATTTGTTGAAAAAGAAGATCGCAACTTCAAAACGCTATTATATGGTTATTAGAAAGTAAAAAAGTGCAAAAAATTGGTAGCTTCTCTTTGATTGAGCGTGTCATCCTTAGTGCAGGGGCCATGCTAATCTTCTCTGTATCGTTTCAAATTGACCAAATGCCCGAAGGCAAAGTGATATCTTCCTACTTGTCAATATAACCAGAATTTCAGTAGTGGATCCTTTTTCTTTGTGGGTGGACTATCGTCCAACTAGGATTTGATTGGTTGGTAGTAGATTAGTGGATTTGAGTGGCGTGGAACGGCGGGTGGTTGGTGAATTAGTGCCTGAGGCTACGCGAGATTCATTGAACTTGCAGATTGACTAGATTGATGGATTTAAATTTAAAGGAAAGTAAGACGAGGAAGAGAAGAGCAGAGGGAAATGTTAGTATTTTGAAAAAGTTACTCATTGTGGTGTTCTCCTGCAACTTTTATCCACTTAGCCTGAGGAACAACTCTCTCGTGCTCTATCGACCACTCATTTTCTACGCTAAAAAGATAGAGGCGGTTGAGATTGTTGATAAGGAACCACGGAATCAATAAATTCCGTGGTGGCGTATTCCCATTTCCAATTTGTCTTTAACTGCATCCCCATGTCATCCAATCCTATCCCAAGAACGATTCGTGAGCCAATGAAGGAGAATTTGATTGCGTACCATCTGCCACTCACTGTTTTCGTAATTGTTTTGAAGATTTTGATTTGCTTGACAGGAAAGCCCCTGCTCACGCCAAGTCCCAAACAGGAACCCTGCTTGGGCTTTGTTTATTTCTGGATCGCTTAGCGGCCCATGCAGATGGAGAAACGAATCGGATTGCCATGGTGATAATCGACTCGAATGTCGTACATTTCATCATCGCTTTGATGAAGATCGTTGAGCTGTGAACAATTGATGAAAATATGTGATGTGTAAGTATTATACGCATGAGATGAAACCATTGAAAATTTATCAATTTCACCCGCACGCATATGTTGGGTTGACCAGGGTACACAAGGGTCAGGTCGGTACCGAAAGGCTGCTGCGTTGAAGAGGAGGCTGGGCGAATACTAAATCAAGGTGGCTGAGGTGCGAGCAACACCAAGCAAACACCAGCAGAGTTCCACCTCATCCACTTTGCATGCTGCGCCGAAACTCTCCCTCATACAATTCTCCGTTCTTGCATTCGATGATGAGTTGAAACTTGAATGCATCTTTCATTCCTTCATTGCCGTACAATGCTCAGCTAGAGCTTCATTTTTTCCATTTCCAAGTAAACAAAGCATTGTCACCCGCGCCACTCCCAGTTGCCGATTCCGCGTTCCACAAACAAAGCAACCACCACTTGATATCGCCCATCATGTCGGCCAGGATGAAGGTGAATGGCCTCAATACGATGCACACGGCGGGCATCTTCTCTGATATGACGGTCGACGGCCCTGAAATTGGAACCCTGGTGGTCATTGTTGATCGCGCGAAGAATCTCCCAAATCGAAAGACCATTGGCAAACAAGATCCATATTGCGCAGCACGGCTCGGAAAGGAAGCAAAGAAGACGGAAACGGATCGTCGAGGAGGTCAAACACCAAGATGGTACGACTGAGAATTGAACGACGCGAAGGAATCTACTAACTTGTACTCTAGGGATCAAGAACTTCGATTCAACGTACACGACTCCGCCGACTACTATCAGCTTAAGGTTTCGGTATTCAATGACGACAAGAAAACGGATTTAATTGGCGAGAACTTTGTCGACTTGAGGAGCATAATTGTACCTGGTGGTGGACAGAGCGACGTGTGGCATAACCTGAATTGCAAGGGCAAATACGCGGGCGAAATCAGAATCGAAATCACATATTACGACACCAGACCGAAACAAGAGAAACCAGAAAAGGCAAAACAATTGGCACCCAGTGGCATTGAGGATGGAGGCAGAGATTCGCTCAAGGGCCCTAGACAACCAAAGGTTGCTGCGGCTGTTAAAAGAAGACCATTGCCCTCGGATCCTGTTACGGGAGCGCCACCACCAGCGAGTGCCATCCCGGATCATGTTCAGACACCCCCTCGAGGATATAAATCTCCAACAGCGACCCCTGAACACAGCCAAACACCACCTCATAGCTACGAGCCGTCAATGAATGGTAGTGAGTACGCCCAGAGCTCCCCTCGAAACCACCAACAACTGCCAAACGCAATTCCTGAACACGTTCAGACGCCAAATCGAGGGGTTCCAACTGCTATTCCGCAGCACGTACAGACTCCGCCAAGAGGGTATCAAAACAATGGTTTTATCCCAAACCAATCACCACTCCAAAGTTTCGAGTATAACAACACACCACCAACTCAGTATTCGCAGGGAGGATACGACAACAGTCAAAACCACAATGGGTATTCAACGACCCCACCAAGCTCGAAGCCGGCTCCACAAGAAAGATATGAAAATTACGACCCATACGTTAGGAATGAATACACAACAGGAAATAATGGTAGCAGAGGTCGATACGAAGAGGAGGATGAAATGATTGATCCGAGAGACGCATATAGCAGGCACACACCATATGAGCTCCCCCAACCGGAAGATTTTGGTTCTCCACCAAGTCCAGGCGGCCCCCCACCACCACCTCCAGCACACGGGGGTAGACAAAATGGTAGCCAAGTGAGCCCAACGCCTCCAACGAGACAGACTAGCTACTATCCTCCCGACTCGAGATCACCTAATACATATGATACTCCAACTAAAACTCATCGACATTCGATGTCTAATTATTCGGCACCAAAGCCATACATGGCCTATGTAGCTCCAAAATCCGAGGACCCATTCCGCAAGTCAGGAGGGAGTTATCAGGAATCCCCACCTCGCCATCAATCGTACGACTCAAGATACAGTTCCAATTATGATTCCATGCAACCAACTGTTGAGGATGCTCCACCTTCTCCATCTGGTCAGTACTCTGGGCATAGAGGAAGTGAGTCGCGTTCTTCGCGAGCCGAAGATCGAAGATATGGTGAAGTTCCTTCGCCTGCCCCTCTCAATTTGAGTGGGCGTGGAAGTGCTGCGTCTGGTTATAATACTGCTCCAAGCGCTACATCTCACCAACACTCAAACAGCATGGGGTACACATCAACGAATTCCCAAATTTCGTTGAGAGAACGATCACAGACAGGGACTTCCGTTTCTTCAAGAACTTCATATAACACGATGTCTCAGCAACAACAACAGCAGCAGCAGCTCCAAAGCCAACGAAAGCCATCGAACAGCCACTTGTCAGAGCTTGATAATGACTATGGTCTACCTCCGGTGCCAGCAACTTTGGTAGCTGGTATGGACCCGGTAATCGCTCAAGAAATCTCCGAACGAATTTATGATGAGAGAAGATCAAGTTTTAGCAACCAGGCTTTAGTTCAGACTCAAGGAAGATACCAGGAATCTCCTCAGTATCACCAAGACTCGCCACAGCAACATTCTTACACGAATAATGATTCTTATTCAAACAACGCAATGGTTCCATTTGTTCCAGCTTCTTCGTCATCATATGACGAACGACAAAGTCATTATTCAAGTGCCACATTACCAGCGCAAAGGTCAAGGGGAATTTCACCAGACCCCAGAAGACCCATTCGGAAATCAGTTAGTCCCTCCCCGGGGGCTTCTCCAGCGGCTCACGACGATCAACGACGGTTGTCTGGGATACCCTTTGGCCCAGATTCTTATAATGCTCTAAACCCGAAAATTTCTGGGTCAACATCGACCCCATCCCTGAGTGCGAAATACGAGACCGAAAAGCCGGACCCAGATGAGAAAATTATCACCCACGATGGTAGGGAAATCGACCCCAGCGATCACATTCCTGAATCCAATTATGCTCCCCTTCTGGAAACAAAAGGACCAAAATACGCTTCTCAACAGCCTGATCGCAACTATCGGGGTCCAACAAGTCAACCAACCTCCGGTCGCAAGCAACTGCGAGTCGCACCTCGTCCACAATCAATGGCGGTTTCCAACCCGGCCCCAGTATACATGAATACCGGACCCAACGACCCCATGGCCTCCAACACCGGACGAAATCGTCTTCAGAAGAAAGCAAATCGCATGTCGGCCATGCCAGTACCGCATTCAAGTCCGCTTGCTCCTATCACACCATATCAAAACAACAGCCACAACCCGAGAAGTGTTCCTAGACCAAACACGGGCGACTATAATGCTAATGAGAATTATGCGCCCTCTTACGGGGCAGGATATCGCGGGAGCGCCGGTCCTCCTCCTATTCCTGCTAAGGTTCCTATGGGGAGTGGGATGAATGGGAACCAGCATGGACAGAATGGGGGTGGTGATGCTTGGGCCTTGCTAGAGGAGATGAAGAATATTGATCTGGGGAGTGGGAGGGCTAGGAGACGTGGGTACTAATGAGATGGAAATTATTGAGCAACAAAATTTCGGAGCTTGATGCTAGTGCTTCCTTCGTGTTTGTTTGTATTACTTCTTCTTCTTTGGGTATATTTACCTGCTCTTCCTTTTTTCTGGTATTTTGTTCGACTAGACGCATTTTTTTGCATTTCACTCGAAGACACTTGCGGTGGGGATCTTTTTGCGCTTTCTTGGGGATTTGACATAGGGAGGCATGGTCGTCAGCTTGATTGAGCGACTGGTTGGATAATGCTATGGTGCTGGTTGGAGTGGGGTCATGTCCGGCAGGAGCTGCTTATGAGAGTGCTCCTTGTTCTTGTTTTTTCATGCGTATGGATCTGATGTTAGCCATTTTGGGCGTTTTGTTTTCCTCTTCTATTTCTTGTGGTTCTAGAAAAGAGCGGGGTTTGGGTACCTAGGTTGTGGATGGATGGGGTGGCGGTGTTTTTATTGTTATAGATAGGATAATGTAATTCCAGAAAAAAATATCTCTGGGACACTGGAATGGGTCTGGGAATGGACGGGGTGGGATGGGATTCATGGGAAATCTATATTCTATTGCTTCACTTGTTGACCTTTTTCTCGTGTTTTTGATGTGGTTTGGATGTGAATATCTCTCAACTTCAGCTTGTTCTGCTGTTTCGTCCACTCAAAGATTATACTGTTTGATTAAGGGAGTTAGTTGCTGAGTGTTTTCATCTTGCATGATGAGTGATGAGATTCGGGAGATGGAAGGGTGTGGAGATAGAGCTGTGTTTAAAGGGGAGAAGGGTCACTGAAGTGACTTCCTCTCTCATTCTGTTTCATGAATCCATGTTTTCTTCTTCTTCTTCTTCTTCTTCTTCTTCTTCTTCTTCTTCTTCTTCTTCTTCTTGCGGTCTTGCTCTACTTATTCAAACTACAACGTAGCGTAGAGAAGGGGTTGGGTAGAGTTGAATTAATAGATAAGAATCCCCCAATCCCCTTCCTCAACCCCTTCGTTCTGTAACGCCATCAAATGTAGCTGTACGGAGCGATTACGCTGCAACGCCCTGTCGCAATGTGCCCTGATACCTCAACATTTCGCGAACGCTATATTTTAGTGGAGGTTCCTGTAAATCAGTGCCTCGAGGCTCACCTTATAGGCTCGGCTGCACCTTTAGCGCAGGGCCTTACAGAGGCGGGTCGGCAGTGGGATATCTTTTGTCAATACTTTTAGGGCTTGTTATTAAGTTTAAATAAATATGAGGCTTTGGTTAATACGCTACTAACTGGCAGTGCGAAGGTAACAGAGCTTTGATCTAGATTTTGATCTTCTTTTTAGGATCTTTTCTTAAGCTTGTGTTTGTGTTTTAATTAGTAAGGGGAGGTATTGCATTGCGCCCGTGGAGTTGGGTGCCTGGTTTTACCTGTAACTCTCTTTTTGGCCCCCAATTTCCAAGTATGGAGGTTGGCTTATCAGGTAAATTATGGCTTACTTCGTGAATGGTAGCTTATCAGTACTTTGTAACTTACTAGTACATTTTAGCTTATCAGCACTTGGTGGCTTAGCCTTTTGGCCCCAAATGAAGTGCTTGGTTACTTAAAAATTTGCAAGATTACTCGTCGCTTATCCCTGGCTTACTGGCGGAATACTCGTGGATTACTCATGGTTTACTCGTAACCTGATGGCCTGCTCCCGACTCACGCTTCGGCCAACATAACACTCGCTATTTGTCGGCTTGCTTCCTTTTCAATCACGGGTTTACCCATGCTCAGAAATGGAATGGACGGGGTAGGGAGCAATGGAACACCCGCCCCCTTTCGCTTGACTTTGTTCTAGTGTTACTCGAAGTGTAACGGTTATAGAGAACGTTTGCTTCCCCTCATTTTCTTGCTTCAGTCATCAGAATTTACAGCTTGGCTAACTCGGTATGGTTCTCTGTTCCTTTTACTATGTTTCTGGGTTGAATACGTTCTTGAACAAGGGCAATGTAGGGAAGATTCAGGTAAGAAAACAAGAAGGAGCACAGTGGTTCTGTTGGTGATACCATTCCTTCTCATATTGGTTTGGTACACGAAATTACACGAAAGTTTACCCTCAAACTTACTCAATTATAAAAAGTTAATAGTGTGGCATGAAACTAGCATAGGCAGAGCTATACAATAGAGATTGTTTGATGTTCTCCATCCTCTGGCCAGGCAACATTCTTCGAACTTGAAGACTTCGCGAGAGTGATTTGCCCGATTCTCACAAAACATTCGTCTATTGACGGCCTGAAGAGCAATCCAACCATGATAGAGCCAAGGCCCCGGCCAAGCAGCAGACATCGATCACCCGGTAGCAAACTGCACTTCTTGTTACCATCCAACCGAATCTTAACGTCTTTGTGCTTCTCAGTGAAGGCTGACCAGTTCAAGGGGGAAGAGAACTCACCTTTAAGAACCAATCTTCCACCACTGACTTGGCCTAATGATGCCTCATTGGAAACAAGATGAACTGAGCAATCAATGAACTGAGCAGCTTCGTACTTGGGGCAATTTCATCGAAGCGAAATTCTCCATAAAAAGAAGCCCATGATCAAGTTGAAATGGGGTTTTTCCTGGTAGTATCACTCTCAGTCGACACTTTCCGGTTTCAATGATAGTCGTACCATCCTAAGTGGCTTAACAAAAAGACCTCCCACAATCCTGCAAAGTACCTTTTAGGGACGAAATTCCCTAGAAGTTTGGGCATCTGCTCAGCTAAGCCAGACAATGCGGGTAGACGGTCTCCTTGGAAGGTGATTTTTCGACCACTGTATTTCTGTGCTATTTTCATCCATACCTTTGATACTTTTTCCTGCCGTACTTCTTTCCCAAGGCGAGTATCCGGAAATACTGTGGATGGCATTTCATGGTCTCCTTTGAGTTTTGCTTCGGTGAGAAGGCTACGTCTCATTGAGTGGCATTTCCATATCACGTCCGCCTTGCCGAAAGAGAGAGTTCGGGGAGATAGAATGGATTCCTGTAAGGTCCATGCTCGTAGGTCCAAAGGGGCAGCAGATTGGGGAGAAGGATCAAAGCTACATGTGACTTTAGCGATGCGACCAAAGATAGCATCTGGAAACGTGCTTCTATGTAGTGGAGCAATGTCTTTCAAGAATCCGCTTTCGACGCACACAGAATTACCGGCAGCAATGGTCAACGTTGAGTTTGTATACACAGATCCCATTGAGTTGATCTCCGAAAGGTTGTCTGACGTGTTGTCTTGGAGAATACAAAGGGCATCAATCCAGAGATATTGAATCTCCAAAACTCGTGTAATAGTGATGCCATCTCGGATTGTTTGAGGTAGCGAACTCATTTCGAGTCCTTCCATCATACTATTCAGATTCTTAGAAGTCGCAACGACTTTCTGATCGCCGCTCCAACAATAGCTCAACGCGGCGTGATCAGCTCGCTTGCCTGCACTGCTAACATGAAGCTTTGTGCGTCTGTTTTCGCTTCCTACGTCCAGCACACGCGTGGGCAACTCTCGTGATGTAGGATTGCAACACTCCGAATGGTCTTCCCAGGATCTGAGTCCCCCTCGTCCTAATATAGCCACTGCCCTAGCAGTAATGAGGTCTTGTCTATGTTTCTGACAAATTTCATTTGCTTGACACTGTATTATCTGCATTTTTATACGGCGTATGAGAAGGTGTCCTTGAAGATATTCGTTTTTGGCCTGAGGAGGGAGGGGAATAAAGCGAGAGCTCAACGACCTCCTGAACGCGTGCGGGATGTGCTCTATTTTATCCTTAGCCAAGTTTTGAAGCGGGAGTGAAATCGAATACCTTCCAGTGTATATAGTGGCAAAAGCGAACCACATTTAATATCTTCCTCTTCATTCTTCCGATGTTTTATTTGGAGGTGGTGGAATGCTTCGTTCTTCGATACTCGTTTGAGGAACTTGCGCCTATCATTATAGCCGCCCGCAAGAACAAAAACCTGGCCCGATGCCGGTAGGGATTTTTGGCCGATTGCTGAGCGTAAAAGAGCACAAAAAGCACATTTATGCTCTGCATTGCTCGACAGTTCACCGTAAGAGTAACTGAAACCTTCTTCCGAGATCAAGGCTTCCACACTCGTTGTCGACACTGCTAAGGAGGAGCAGATGTCACAAAGACTGTATTCATCTTTTGCAAATTCTTCCTGAGCTCTCTTGAATTCCATAGCGAAGCTTGGGCGACTGATATACTTATACCGTTGATGGGACTGTTCTTTGGGAGACGAGGTGATGTTGGAAACTGGTTCAGTGTTATCTCAGCCTCAGCCTCCACCCGCCATAGTGGCGCCGCCGATAACCAAGCAATAACAAGAGACAGATACAAGAATTACCAGAGGAAGGGATGAAGTCAAAAGTCAAAACTTGACAATTTCTACTCCCTAAAAAACCCCCTCACCCTCCAGTTTGCAATGAAAATAACCCCTTTTCCCCGTCCCACCTCATCAAAACCATAAAATACCAAAAACCCAAAGTCCTAAATCCTAAACCTGAACCCCCTCTTCTCCCCCTCCACAACCCCCGAATTAATAGCTCCCTCCACAAAGATACCTTGATCCAATTTCTTGTTCAACCGAACGAGGATCAGACGGAGAGTGAGAGCGGAAAGAATAGCCATAAATGCCATCGCGCAGTTAACCACCATAGCTACCACATATCTTGGTTCTATCCATATATATTAGTACCCGATTCATCCTGTTCACCCCGCCGACGAACAATGCAAAAGAAGGGAGGGTTGAGGTTCATTGCGAAAATCAATCAACCAGAAAAGGAGAGAAAACTCACTAGCACTATCACTATACATATAACTCGCATAAATACTACTAGTATTACTAATAGCATTTATAAACGCCAAAGCGGCAGCTCTCTTAGCTGGTGGTCTAGGCAGGGAATTCGATATCCAAGCTAGGGCAACGACGTAGCCTGTGTAGACACCTGGGACCATGAGCATCATTGCTACGTATCGAGGTGCCGTCTTTATGGTTGCGGCTGCGAGGATGTAGGCGAATATTGCGAAGCAGAGGGGGATTGTAATGTGGAAGAAGCGTTCGCCTGTTCGGTCTGGAGGGAGGGGGGAGTGGTCAGTTTAAGTTTTTGTTTTCAGTTTTATGTTTTTGACGTGGAAGAAGGGGAGGGGATAAGGGCTGAATTTTTTGGGGAAACTTACCGGCGTGCCAGGAATTTAGGAAGGTTGTAATAACTGCTAGGACGTAGGGTGGGACGGTCAAAAGCAAGGTATTGACATCGTTGTACTTCAGACTCTTAACCACCGTTCTAGTATCTCGTTAGCAAATCGACTCAAATGACGATGGGCACCACATACGGGAAAAAATTTGTCACCGTGCCACTTGCAACAATCCCAAAAAGCATAACCATAAGAACATAAGTCTTGATATCCGAAAATGCGAGTTTCAACCCCTCCTTGAAAGATTGATGCTTAGCATCAACCCAATCCTCTTGTCCGATATCTTCTTCCAATCTCCATACCGCTAGTTCTCTTTCCTCATCTGTCAACCATGTGGTTGTTCTGGGAAAATCTGGGAGGATGAAGAATGCTGCGATGGCGATGCCCACGGTCACTGCTCCTTCTATGATAAAAAGCCATCGCCATGCTCGAAGGCCGTGAGCTCCATCCATACCCGATTTGATTCCTGCTGCGATGAGTCCGGAAAAGGCGCCAGAGATGAGGGCCCCGGAGTAGAATACTGCTGTTCTGAGGCCGAGTTCTTTTCTGGTATACCAGCAGGAGAGGTAGTAGAGGCAGCCGGGCTGTGAGAGAAGTGAGTTAGTATATTATTATATAAAGTGATTTCCTTCGTTTTATGACTTACAAAGTAAGCCGCCTCTACGAAACCTAGCATAAAACGGCAGGCGATAAGTCCACCATAGTTTTGACATCCAGCCGTGGCTGCTGAGATGATTCCCCAAACTACCATGCATGCTGGAAGGTATATGGCTGGTTTTCCAATTTTGTTCAAGAACAGATTGGATGGTACTTGCATGAGGAGATAACCTATGTAATTTTAGCATCACATAATATCAACACAGGCAGTCTTAAAATTCTTACCAACGAACAGAATCGAAACACTGGTTTGAAATTCGGTTCCTTTCAACTTCAAATCCTTCTCAATACCAGCCAGTTTGGCAGCTGCGATGTTATTCTTCAATTACCAGTCAGTATATGGCATTTGAGATACAATTTGAAGCCAATTCTTACCCGATCTAGGTAGTTCATGATGTACATCAGCACAATCATGGGCATCAATCTGATATCAAGTTTTCTCTTCAACCGCGATTCCACCTCCAACCTCTCCTCCGGAGTCATATTTCGAATGAATTCGGGAGCTTGAAATACTCTGGCAGCAAGCGCTGGCGGCAAGGCAGAAGACTTGTCATCGGTGCTCTCAATTTGTTGAGTTCGTGCTTCCTCATCTGAAGCTGAATCGATTTTACCCACCACATCACCCTTCTCCTCATGGTGTAGATTAGAAACCATCGTCAATCGATATCGCACTCACTCGTGAATACAAGTGTTTGCAGACACAAGAGAAATAATTAGTCGCAAGGAAGTGACATGATGTAGGTCTTAAAGTGAAAGACACATGGTGGGGAGGGGGGTGAATGGTGAGATATATCATGGTCCCACCGGCTTTGGCCTTTGCAGATGAATTGCCTTCGTGGGTAAAGAGCACATCCAACCATGTCATTGAAGAAGCACCACAGGGTTATCGGAATTCATCCGGTTTTCCTCGTTCGCCTCGGTCTAACGCTCCTAACCGTCATTGGATGAATGCTGTGTGACTGACATATTGACGGGATATTGTAACCCTACCAAGCCCATACTTCATAGGGGAGGGGGGACCGGCTTGAGGCGGGGTAAAAGCAAAAGCTTCGATCAACGGGAAATGTGGCATCTGGGGTATACGGAGTACTTATGTAACTAACTGTTTTCAATTGATGAGCGGATAGGACCCTCATGGTGATCCTATCCCAGGAGAGGAGAGAAGATGGCGGAGGATTGATTAGATCTTTGATGGTGGATTCGAAGGGATATATAACTTTGTAAGGCCTGATTTGAGCTTCTCCTCCATTCCGTTCACAGCTGGTCGTCCAGTGTCTCGGTCTACAAAGACGTGAACGAGCTCCCCTACAGCCTTTACTTTCTCCTCTCCTCGTCCAAACAATCCAATCTCGTAAGTCACACTACTCTTCCCAAGTTTGTTGACGCGGAGAGCCAGGTCGGCCGTGGCGGGAAACGCAATACTTCCAAAGAAATCCCCGTGGGAATGAACGACGAGTCCATACTGAGAACTGGTCGCTGGCTTCAATCCACATTCATCTATGAGATAGGCATTGACCACTGAGTCGAAGAGGAAGTTGTAGACGGAGTTATTCATGTGATGATACATATCATTGTCGTTCCTGCGGCTATTAGCTACTCTTCCACTAATCCAGGTCAAACTCAATTACCATCGTGTCCGATACTCGAGCTGATAGGGATAATCAGCACGAACACGGCCCTTGAGTTGATTGTGCGACATTTTCTTTATTACGGTATTGTTGTTGTTGAGGAATCTGTAGTGTACAATAGTGTAGGTGTATGGTGTTTTCTGAGGTTGATTTCTGATACTGTGTTGAGGATGTAGAAAATAGGGACTTTTGGTGGGGTTAGAGTGGATTTCCTCGGCCCGCAAAGATGCGCTGACGCTGGAAATATTTCTGAACTGGAACCTCTCACAGCTCACCAAAACCAACTCCACACTGCGCTGCAGCACCACACTCGTTCTTCTCTTACTTTTACCCCTCCACTCCTCCCCTCCTTCACCTCTCACTTAGAGTATATTTCTACCGCTGTGGCGCCCTCACCTCGCATCCTCGCGTTATTAGCCCAACGCGCAGGCAAAATAACCTTAACTGGTGCTCCGACCATGGCCCTTGTCGAAATCCCACAACCCGAACCTTTTCCTCAGCTGGAAGAGAAGAAACCAATGGAGGAACCTCCGGCAGTCGTCACCACGCCCTGCGACCCTTGGCCACGACCATACTACCTGGAGAATGGACTGCGGCGCGTTGCTCCTTACCACTACACCTACAACACCTTTTGCAAAGAGAGATGGCGAGGCAGAGAGTTATTGGATATCTTCTCCAGCGAGTTCCGTGACAGGCCTTTAGAATACTACGTTCGTTGTACCTGAATCCCCCCAAAGCGTTACGTTGTGCCTGTTCTAACTGAATCAGAAAGATGCAATAGAACGCGGTGCTGTAGTCGTCAATGGCAAAAAGGTTCCCACCCCAGACCACATTGTTAAAAATGGCGATGTTATCTCTCATACCCTACATCGACACGAACCACCCGTTACCGCTCTTCCCATATCCGTCCTCCACGAGGATGAAGACATGATAGTCATCAACAAACCCGCGGGTGTGCCAGTCCACCCAGCCGGTCGATATAATTACAACTCAGTGGTGGAAATAATGCGAGCCGAGAGAGGGCATGGTTGGAATCCGCTGCCCTGCAACAGACTCGACAGGTTGACAAGCGGCGTGATGTTCATTGGGAAAAACGCAAAGGCAGCAGAGAAACTTAGTCTGCAAATCCAAGGACGAACTGTCCGGAAAGAATAT
>LLCD01000240.1:0-22861 GCA_001414355.1 Hymenoscyphus salicellus
GCATTATCCATAACAAGACGCATCTACTTTCCTCTCCCTAACCTCTTCAACTCCTTATACCAAGGTATAAGCTTTGGCTTAAGATACCCCTCACAAAGCCGGTAGAATTCCACCCCTCCCTTACCCCTATCCCCCCTCTTATATGCTTGTTTATGAAGGTAGGTATGTAGTTCTACCCTCTTTCCAGGTACCCTACGTCCTCTACTAGCCCAGTAGTCCTCTTTCGCCTGTTCCAGCCTCTAAAACTCCCTCTCTACGTGATATAACCAAGCTGTATTAGCCCTAGCAAAATGTGCCTCCGCATCTTTAACTTCTTAGACTGTCTCTGGCTCGTAGATATGGTAAGGACCTCTCCGTTGGCCAAGGCAGATAGTACCAAAGAACTGTCCGTCGGAATAGCCCTTTACTGTCTCTGAACGTACGTCCTTGTGATAGTACTCGTTCTTCTTCTACCAACACCTGTCTAGACCATCGTGAAGCTCCATACGTAAGGAAGCAGCGTCTATCCATATAAGTTGGGAGAGGTCTATGTCAAGGAGTATCTTAGCTGACTTAACTCGTTGTTTCATAATAACCTCGTTAAGTTTGGGCTTAACTCCTCCTCGTATAAAGGAGTAACCAGCGTCGTATAAGGCTTGTTGAAAAGAGGACTCTGAAAGATTCTCGTTCTTGTTGTCGTTGCCCCAGAGACCAAGCTCGCAAAGGTGTGTGATATTTGTCTTCCGGCGCTCCTCTCTATCACTCGTAACCTTGTCTATGATACGTTGACGTAACTCCTTGGTAAGCTTAATCGGGGGGTGTCCACGAGGCTTGGATTCAACGTTGGAGGGTATATCAAGATGTTGACCCCCTGTATTTCCGTTCCGAGTACGTGTAGCGTTCTTCTTAGCCCTCCTTCTAATATCCCTTACGCCATCTAGAGAAACAGGGTAGGACTCGTCATCCCTGCCTGCCCATCTAAGTGACTCTGCCTTGTTGGTATTCTGTCCAATTCTACTAACAATTTAAGTACGTTGCCAGATAGGGACCTCACGCCGGGAAGTCTTATATATGCGTGGGGCACGGCCCTTTAACTTTCTTGTTTTTTTGGCCATTTTAGTGTTGAGGTTGTCAATTAATTGTGAAGTAAAAAGTAGGTGTTGGGGTGGACATCGATTAGTTTTGGTGCTAATTCTATACTAAAAAGTGGTGACGAGCTGAAGAGGGTTCAAGTAATACTTGCCCAAGTAACCTGTATAAAATTCCCATTAGTCAGCTTAGGAAGGTCGTCGAGATAAATAATATATCATCCGTCCGCCATCGACTGGAAAGAATCTTGTATATCGCTTAAACTAAAAGTCTAATCATGCGTGGATGATCATATGCTATGTTCTTGTTTATATCCGGACGAAGAGGCTTCTAGAAACCAGTAATGATTGGATGGAAGTAAAACTGGTGTTATTTACTCTCTGCTACAAAGAAGGAAGGGGATTGAGACTGGCGTACGTGTGTCGTAACCTATCCCATATTGTTATGTTATTTTTCAACGCACTTAGAGATTCTCCTAAACCTTCTGTGAGCTATGTTTATAGTATTCATCTTTCTCTCATCTCGAATTCACGAGGGCAATGAATTCTCCTTGCCGAAATGAATTTGAATGAGTTTTGTTCATACTTTCGGAATGTAACACATTTGTACAGGCAAATTTACAAGAGCGTGAAAGAACGTTGAATATTCGTTCCGTAGCCCCGCGCTTGAGTAAAATCAATACTATTAGAAGTAAGGACAGCACCAAAACAACGGGGAAATCGGAACTGAAAACACACACCCCAGGTCCCCAGGACAGTTCTGAGTTGCAAACAGGAACAACGTAGTCGTGCATTTAGACAAAAGAAAACCATACCAAGAAAAGTTCCGAATTATGGATATTGCGATATACACCCAAAACAAAATCTCAACATTTCCTTCTTCATTTCTACTTCTTGCGAGCTTTTTCCCCTCGAAATTCAAGAATACTTTCCTGTTTATTTTCAAGTCTAGTCCCTGGTGTATCGAGCAACCCCTCGTGTATTTCAGCCAGAACTTGATGGACCGTTTCAGTAATTTCAGGATTTAAGTTTGTGTCTGAATAAGTGATGTCACCCGTTGTATTCCTCTTTTCGATACCAGAAACCCCAGTTGCGGTTTTCATCACGGCCTCATCGCATATACTCCTAGGAGTATTGTCTGAATTCTCGGTATTCCCAGAGGCAACAACAACATCGCAAGACTGCGCTTTCGATATATGACCATCATTTAGAGCTTTAGTATGAGCCTCGCGTAATATCGGCGTGCCACGACCACTTCCTCCATAGATAGCAGCTGCACCACTACTTTGACTCGATTTCTTCGAGTGCCCTTTTTTATTCAAATTTGTCGGTTTGGCTTTCTACTGTGAACCAACCTCAGGGGACTCTCTGGCGGAGAGATTTGCCCAGCATGGAGTTCCGGATTGTCTAGTGAAATAAGGGTTTTAAGAGAAGATCTAGACGAGTCTAAGATATTTTGGCCATGCCCAGCGAGGGCTTCTTCCGTGGGGGCAAGTGATGGCATCATTGGAGCCTCGCGATTAAACTAGGGCTGAAGCCATTGGGGGGGTTTCATTCCCCTTAACGTTAGATACTCCTCATCAACCAAAGGCAGATCACGATCAGGTATAGACGACTCCGGCTGTATACGAGCTTCCACATCTGCAACAGGTGAAGCTGTTGCCTTACCACTAATGGGAAGTGTCAGCCGGTAAAGCAGCTTCTTTTCCACTCCCTCCTTGAATGATATGTTTCCAGCATTTGCCAAAGCTTCTCCCAAGCCTTTATTTTTCCGCTGCGTTTCTCTCCCAAAAAGGAGGCCAAAATCCCCATTCCTCTCAATCACAAATATGGTTTGTTGATTATTTCGGCGTAAATCGTGGCTCGACCACGTCACAGTAACGTAAAGCGTATCGGTATCATTCTGGTCGGCTATAAACCCGCTCTTCAAGGCGAAGTCCCAGGTGATGTAGTTTGCATCGCTCGCTCCATTGTATAACGCAACTTTATGTATTTTGCCCCCCTGAGGCTTGTCGATTTCGATTGGAAACCCATACGTCTCCTAAATTTCGAAGCTAGTGGTTGTAGAGTCACAATAGATATCGGGATAATAAATACATCTTTTTGGCTCGAATGACTCCTTTGGGATTCAGAACGGGAAAATGGTTCGTTGGTTGTCAATTTGGTCGATGTTTCAATGGTATGAGGTGTTGCGTCTTGCACAGCGTTGTCCGAATTGCCGCTGTTCGTAACAGGCGATGGAAGGGGAGCTGAGGTCCCAAAGATGGCGCTCACCAACCTTTTACACGTCTCCCAGATCATTTAGTGAGAGTATTTGCGATAAAATCTCGAATATTCAAGTGTTCTAAAAGGTGGGATGTCGTGAAAATGCGGATGTGCTCGGGTTTCAGCAAGGGGCGACAGTCGAATCATTCCAGTTGGGTTGTGGCGTTGGCTTATCGCAGACCTCATGGTTATACATATAGCTCCATGAAGATTCTAAATCAACCTTGCAAAACAAGTTCAGAGCAGGCAGAGGGAAGGGCTTTCTTGAAATATCGCGATGACTGTATTCAGGCTGTTGACGACTTGCACGGCTATTGGTCAGAATACCCTCTGAGCCAATAAAGAAGTTACTTGGAAGGTGCTACCTAATTGGAGAGGAAAAAGCCACATAATCGTACTCTCATGCGCCCCTACAGTGAGGTGTGGAAGCAGTCAATTAAAGTACATGATTTAAGCGACACACCGAAGCCCGTGGGGGATGAGGCCCAATTCTGCCAGCAGCTGAGTTTTCAGCAGCCCTCAGATAGTTACGTAGAGAATTTTGATCACTCTTGATTAACTGAGAGGCTAAATCTAACCTGGTTCTTCTACATATAATGAACGCCGCTCAAAAAGCAATACCCAGCCATCCATCGATTGCAGGGAGACGAGGATAACGCCAAGAAGTATTATCGCTGCAGTACGAGAATGGCAGTGTTGCTCAAGAGGCAGAGTTGGTGCTGCCGACAAAAATAACCTGCACACTTGCAAATCTGTGGACAATCAGCAATACAACCTTTTTTTTGGCCAACTGACTTGGAAACTGACGCAACCGCTGCAACAAATATTTCAATACGACGGGCACCAGTCATCAGGGCAAGGACCAAGGAGAAAGAGATGGTAAATGCGCAGACTGTTCCGAGCCTTGCTGGCATATTCTTCACTGAACTCAGAATGATAATAGAGCTCAGTGGGGTGAGTGAAGATATGACAGTCACCAAAGCCATGATGACGCGCTGTATAGGTGTATTTGAATAGTGCCATAAACGACTGGCCGTAGCTTCGTCTGCAGAAGGTCCATCAAGAGGGGGACGCTGTTTGTCGGTGAAAATGCGTTTCTACGCGAGCATATCAGAATTGACACAACTCCTATTGTGAATTGTACTTTGAGGTATTTCCACGCTTTGTGGAATGAGTTGAAGCCAGGACCAGTAACAAACATTGTCAGTGCGTCATGCTCTCCCCGAGATGCGGAAAGCATCATAAGATCGTTTTGGTGAACAGCTTCGTATAGAGCTGTATCAATAGATGCGAGATCTCGTCCAACAAATTCGCACCCACCGCCAATATCTGGACTACGCATCCAATTGTTGAGATCGATTCGTTCTTGTTCATTAGGGGTATCGAGGGAGGCTATCTGCTTGTATCGGAGGACCGTTTTATCTGCCGAGGAAACCTGTCAGACAATTTATTGTATTATTTACTGCGAGGGAGATACTTACAGTATTCTTTTAGAACGGCTCTTATTTGTAATGACAGTTTCCACTGTCTGCTATGGCAGCCATTCTCGGGGTTGCTGAGGGCATACCAATCTATATCGTAAAGCTGCTTGTTCTCGTCGTTTGCCTCTCGGTCTTCGTGGGCGCATCTTTGGAATTCTGTTTCGAGATGAACTAGTTGAGTTTGAAGGTAGAGAATATCTCGAAGCGCACCCTACCGAACATACGCCTATCAACCACGCCGCCCTCACCCCTCTCGCTTGCTGGCAGATATCACCTCAACCAACACGAACATTACCAAAACAACCACCGCATTCATCCGAATCCCTCACAATACCTCCATTGCTGAATGTAGACCTGCGCACCATCCGGATACTTCATGATGGATGCGAACCTAAGCGTCATCGAGGAAGCGGAACGCAGAGGAGTCGACAATGGCAGCTCCGTAACCTCCAGTATGCCGCCCACCACCCCATGGCATGAAGAATGCTAATCCATTACATAGTCATTCGCAAGCAAATTACTTCATTGTTTAAAGGGGAGAAGACACCGAAAACTGCAAACGCTGACGTTCCTCTCGCCGATACCCCCATCCTACTGTTCAAGGTGGCCCACTAACCACTGGAAATACACGAACGAACACCAATCAAGGGGTAGTCTCCCTCGCCAACATCCCAAAGACCAGGGAGGGATGTGGGGTGAAATATGAAGATTTGAAAAACATGACAGTGCCCACCAAGTTCCTCGAAATGCACGATAACGACAACGAAGAGATACAAGCAACCAAACCTTCCCGTACCATTGAAGTAGACTTCCAAGCAGATGGAGTTATATACAAGACAGAGATGGATACCGACAGTGGAGCAGATGCGTGTTTGATGCCATCCCATCTTCTTGAGGTGGAAGATCTCCGGCCATTCAACCCCAAGTACACCTACCAAATTCTCGGCACATTCCTCAATGGAACCCATGCCCCGGTTCTCTGTAGTGTCAGTCTTCCGCTCGCCTACGGAGACAACTCGCAGAAATTGAAAAGGGTTGAATTCTTGGTTGTTGAGTTTTCGAACGCACCTCGACCACTACTTGAGCATAATGCACTCAAAGGTTTGGGTATTGACCCTCTTTTGGAAGGTAAACCAAACCATCCAGGCAAGGATAAAGGAAAGGAGACCTCCAGCTCTAACATTCTTGAAATCAACGGAACTGCCGCAGCACATGGCCCAAGCCAAGAAAAGAGATCTGACAGTATGTCAGGCCAAATAAGCAGGGATACTTCGGGCGCCGAAATGAACAACAGACTATCAGTTCTGGTCAAGCAAGAAATCGACCTTACTGAATATGCTTCTTGGGCAGATAGTTTTCTTCTTCCACCAGATATGTTTCTGCAACGTCCCGAAACCTATTTCACTGAGCTTAAGAACATACAACTACAAACATACTATAGCGAGAAGGATGTTCTGAAAAGAATAGAGAAATTAGAGAAGGGCTATTTACTTCCTTTGCCTCATGTGCAAGAATCTCCGCCAAGAACAGATTATCGAACCCAGGCAATGGCTATGAAAGAGCGGCTTGCTGTCAACTTAAGATTAGCCATTTGTATATCGGATTCCCTCGATTCCACCGATTCCATCACAGATTCATACAGCATAATTGTCCAAGACTCACAAAGACCACGGGTTCTTCGAGTTGTAAGCATTTCCCGGATTTATCTTAACCTACTCAAGGATTTATCGGAGGAGGCCTTTTCGTACTGTACACAACTTTCTTCCGAAAATGCCTTTTCATCTTCAACGTGGAGTCTAGCAGAAACAGTTTTCGATGATCTTTATAGTGCTGTGAACGCGGTGATGATACAGCTAAATTTCGATATACCAGCAAAACAACGAGATGGCATGGAAATTTACGAGAAATGCACAACAACTTGTGGCTTGTTACTGCCACTTCTCTCTGTACCTTTTCTCGGCTTGGTTTCTTTTATCACATCTCACGTGAGCTTGGATCCCGGCTTCCTGGAAAATCCCCAACTTGGCGAACTTCGTATTGAAACAGTAGGTGGAAACATTTATTTGTCCCGCCGTCGTCTGCTGTGCCTTGACGGGTTTCTCAAACAGCCAGTGTGGTGTTTCAGTTCCAAATCGGTGGAGTGCGAACTGATTACACCAGAGCAACAGGACAGATTTTATCTTTCGACGTCACTGGAAGATTTCATAGAACTTTGGGGACCCGTCAGATTTGGTCAAAGATGTCAGTTGATACTGTCAGTCTCATCAGAGTACGTGGCGGTGACTTACGAGCTGTGGAACATTCGTTGACGAAGAATTTGCTTGTGGATAATGAGACCCATTGCCACTGGTACAGCTGGCTGGATAACATACAAGAGGAAGGGATATACTTAGGGATCGACATTCATCACCGTCTCCTAATTGGTGGCAGAACTCGGAATGAGGGACGTGGAAAGAAAGGTGCTTCCCTAGAGGGCGCAATGAACTGCAGCTGCGACAAGTCTACGTGTATTGACATTTGTCCGGCGTTTGAGTTGAAGGCGAGAATACCTTCTTGGAGATTGGAAGAGAAAGTGGCCCAAATCTCAGGAGGGCAGTAAGTATATCACAGCACTATATGGCCACACATGGAAATTCAATGCGGGATGGACGATGAAGGATGTCATCGTGGAAGACTGGGTGGAATTGTCAAGCACTTCGCATTACCCCAAGCCTTTCTATTTGGATTACCCCACGGTGCTAGAAGTAAGCCACTGCACAATTCATGTTCGCCGAATTACTGTTTTGAGTTTGTTGCAACAAGATGTTATTCGGCGATATTTGGAGAAAATAATACCTACCACTACCATGAAGGATTTCGTCGTACTTTTGGCGTGGCTCAATCAGAAAGAACCCACAGCTTTGTTTGAGAATATTTGGAATTGCCTCACTGATGAAGGAAAGACTGTCTTTAAATTGGTTGTGAGAGAACTTCTCAATAATCTCAGAAGTACGGGAGTGGGCGAAGACAGTCTTTTGCAAGCTTGGGATACAACCTCTGAAGGATGTCTCGATGGAAGGAAGCTGAAGCCATGCTGGCGATCCATGGCGAAAGATGACATTGCGTGTGCCACCTTTGTAGTGATAACAAATGTTTGCATAAAGCATCACCACCGACTGGAAAGACCCTCCCAAAAAGGTTCAAACAAACGAAGGCAAGGATCTCTTCCATCCTCGGAGTTGGGGATACAGAAACAGTTTGTGTTAGAGACAAAGCTTTGCATTACTAACCCTTCCTCCAACCCTGGAGGACTTGATAGTAGTCAGGGCACCAACAACGGTTTTTACAATTCTTATGAGCGCCCCGACGTTTGCCAATGGAGAGCATATGGTTCACAGCCATTACCAACTCAAGCAAAAGAACGATCAAAGCCTGAAGAGTAACATGAGCAACTAAGGCTACGACATATTCAGCGAAAAATGCATTACGAATGCAAACTACCGATCTTCGGGAATGAAGAAATCGAAATTTTCAATTCCAGTGCTGCTTCACCTGTTGACTCAGACTCATACAACATCCAACCGCCCCAACAGGAATCTAGCTTCGACGTTCATTCAAAAATGGCGGACGGGTGTCTAGAGTTTAAGAATGGAGAAAGAGTTGTTGTTGGGAAGTTACTCCTCGAGCCCAGTCACAAACTGAAATCTTTGACAAACGACGTTGTTCATGCAAAGTGGGAAGATTATCGACGGGGGCTTTTGACAACAATTCGGGAAAAAGAGCAAGCCGCTGACAGCCGTATACGCGAATGGGAATGGCAGAAAGGTAGCGGATTTCTCCCATGGATGATAAATCATATGTCATCTGATGAAGAAGTGGTACCATATGCTATGGAGTATATCCGAGGTGAAAGTTTGAGTGCGGAGCAAACCGTTGTTGGTTCTTTCATTCAATAGCTACCTTTTTCCACTTTCAACATATGATTGAATCATTTTCACTTTTGAACTTGGCTGAATACACTTTAAATTGTGATGAATTTGAAACGGAACGGTTGGAGTATGAGAAAAACATTTCTTGGGTTAGGAATGAGCAAGCTCTTACCTTGCTCTTTTACACGTCTATAAGTAGATTTCACTGACCTTGGCTTATTTCATCAGATTAAAGGCAAGCGTAAGTTAAGTGTTGGTAGTTTCAACGAAGGCATTAAATCCGATTTGTAGTGGCCAAAATCTATTAATCACCATGGATATATTAAGAAGTAAGAAATGCTTCTAGTCATCGTTATTCATAAGGGAAGATTTGCAAAACAAAACACCCAAACAACGAAATTTCCCTTTTTGAACTCCTTTCTTTTACGGTATTTGGTTTGGTTTTTATGTTAGTCAATTTGGTTGGTCAAGGGAGAAGAGGAATCATAGGTATTGCTTATATGTACCATAAATAATGCTCCTGAACTCATAGGGTGTCTTGCCTTTTCACAAATTGGCAAGTGATAAGTATCGAGAAGTCACGTGGCGAGTCCCCGCTCGTCCCGATTCGTTCTGCGAGGTCATACGCCATTCACTCGGGTCGCATATTTCCTATTGTGGTAAGATGATATGGCACCCAAGTGAGGACACTAACTATAACAGGGAAAAGGATTTGTCACAATGAAAACATTCATGCGTATGTAGAAATTCTCGAGGTATAACGCCTCAGATGAAGAAGGGCTTCTTTAAAGGAGAGTTTGAGTGTGTCATATTTTTCTACTCCCTTGAATTGTCATGAGCAGATGCATAAACAATCTGGGCACAAACTAGGTACTCATATGATTGTAGAAGACGCCAAAGCCAAGATTCGCCTAATATGAAGCAGCTAGCTAGTTTTCGATGCCTAGAGCTTCCCGGATAATTTCGTTTTCGAATTCGGGGTCGTCAATGCCTTCCAACCAAGGGTCGGACCAACGAAATCTCGTCTTGTGTGGTTTGCATTCAAGATCGAGCCGCCTTATTATTCCGTAGACCCAGAGTAGAAAAGACGTTCAAGGGGAACGAAAAGAACGTGATAAGTTACACAAACTTATGATCCCTACAATATTATAAATGGTATAGTATACAGCTGATCCCATTACGTTCTCTTGACGGTTCTGTACGGCAGAGAATATAAAGGCGGCCTGACGAGCTCGTTCAAGCTGACAGAATTATACGAGCATAAGCACCCAAGAATGTGACAGGGATTAATCAATGCAGCCTTACGAGCCTCAATCATAATCTTGTTTTATTCCTTTATTCAACATTATTGTGTAATTTCAGAAATTTGTATAAATAAGTGGAACCGTTCGCTTGAATCATGTGTCGTTTAACAATTACCGCACAACATCCAAGAGAAACTAAAAGAATATTATAAACTAACTCGGCCATATTGGTACAAACCCTTGCTTCAGTACTCTCATATCTGAGAATGCCACCTGAGGGCACGAAAATCCAAATGCAGCTCTTCTGTCCGTCTTGGGTACCATTCGTACTAATTGAAACCAATAACAAGGCGACTTAATAGACAGCCAAAAGTTGTGGCTTTCTTTGTATAACTACTATCTGGGGGTTTACTGGAACGAAAATTGCGAGCGTATGAAACTCTGAGAACGAGTACTGATTTCTTCCACGAATAATAGGCAGATTTGCCGAAATATGTTGATGAACCAATAGTGGCTCTACCATCTATTTTCCCCTTCTATGAGCTATCTGGAGGCTGCAGCGAGAGTTTATGCAAAAATGCAAGTGCATCGCGTGCGCAAATTCATATGTTACACGCGAGAACAAGGTTGGTAGGATCGAGAGAAGCACTACCGCGGCGTGGAACAATCTAGGTATATATATCTTGCTCTTTCTCCTAAGTTACTCTGATCCAGTCAACAGCCACTCTCACTCGTGGGTTGTCTTTCTTCCACTCATTCTACTCAAAGATCATTTGTCACCCGACTTGAACCAAAACCTAATTTCTTCAACCATGAAATACTCCTTCATTGTCACGATCGCACTGGCGACTCTATCTATTGCAGTTCCACTTGCAAGTAGGTCTACTCCCAGAGAACTCAAAAGCTGTCACCTCACCTCATTTGTTACATTTGGCAACTAACAACTTTGCTTTCCGCTGCCTAGAACCGAATTCAACTCCACTTACGGAAATCTCGAACATCAAGCGCCAGGAAATTGGTACTGATGGACGTGGCGGTTACAACAAAGTCGAGGAAGATATTGGAACAGAGGGTCGTGGTGGCTACAACAAACGTCAAGAAATCGGTACGGATGGTCGAGGTGGGTACAACAAGGTGGAAGAAGATATTGGCACTGAAGGCCGCGGTAGATATAACAAGAGAGAACGGGGCCCACAAGATGACTAGCTGTAGTTGACTTGTGGGATTGATGAAGAGTAAATCGCTAAGAGGGAGGGCCCGATCATAGGTTTTAGAAGTGAACGTTTCGACACAATCATTACAGTGCTAAGAGATGATGAGAGCTTGAATACACATTCAACAAGCATATAGTGCTTCTCACTCTAGTGCTTCTCTCTTCCCCAAAGACCAAGTTCTCATTTCTCATCGTGAAATGAAACCAATTTTAAAATCAAGGTATTACAACTCAATAAGCGAAAGAACACGCTTGTCTCTCTTTGGCGTTTGAGAAAACTATACATTACTGGAGTTGAGTCATGTACTTACACATGACCAACTATCACATGCCTTAGCATTAATAGTCGATATAGTTCAACTTTGAATTCTCTCAAAAAGTGGCATTTAGTAGACTTTGTTGAACATAATATCATCTTGATAGTCCTTAAAACATTTGCCAAGTACATGGCAGAGAGTTTTCTCAAACTCCTATCCAAAACGAGCTTTTAATAGAGCTAATCAATTGTAGAAACTAATAGTAACTACAATATAGTGCGATTTGAGATGATCAAGTAGTTGTGACATCACGGTTAAGCATGCATCTCGTCCAATTCTTTCCTCTCAACCTTCTTTTTCTTTTCTCATCTGCTGTATTAAAATGCCGACCAATTTTGGCTAAGCATACCTTTGAATAAGATTATTAGTTCATATCTACATACATTCTAGTCACTAACGTAATTATTCTACACTCTCTGAATAATCAAATCATGTAAATGTTACCTAAAGGAGAACCCGTGCTTTACATGTTCAATATGCTCTAAAAATCAGTTGGTTAACTTAATTATGCACAGCTCTCTAGAATAATTCAGTAAAATACATAGTATTCAGATGAGAGCCTGTGCCTTCAACTTTTAAGATGTCATGAACTTCATTTGAATAACTCAATTATTCTAAGCTGGATTTATTGAATGAATGTTTTCCTTAGATGAGAACCTATACTCTGTAGTCTCAAGACATTTCAAACTTATAGTTGGTCAATATCACAATTGGCGAATAAAGTATACCATTTGTCAAGTATCGATCGAGTTCCTGTACTGGGGATCCAATCACCATTCAATTGAATCCTGCAATCGTCTTCTAAACACCCTGGACGACGAGCAAGATTGACCTGAGCTCAACATATTACGGCGAATTGTTCGTTAACACTCCATTTTATCTTCCCAATTCCATTTGTTTACCAAGCGTTTGTTTCTACCATTCCTGGAATTCTTGAACCCTCTAATTCAGCACTTTGCCCTCTCTCCGCACCATGCGACCAAAGCTCAACTGGTCGCTGCGTAGAGTTAGAATGTAACCCAGTTCTAGAAATCCCTTCTTGTGGGGTTTGAGCTTCCAATTATCAGTTAGGATTCCGCTTCGCGTCTGGCCTTCCGCTTGCCGTAAAGCAAAAGGGCAAAAGCAAATATGGCTACAATGACTAGAAACGCAAACGTGGCACCGATACCAATTCCAATTTTGGCATATGAAGTAAGCGCGTTGTTATTTGAAGACGATATATGGCTAGTCTGCTGTGGTAATGATGTACTACTTGCTTAAATTATGGGGGTGCTTGACTGGGTTTGCAATGTAGAAATGGGGGAGCTTGTTGGTAGAGGTATACTATTCAAACCAGAGGAAGATTCCTCTTTTGTAGTGGTGATGACTTTTGAACTTGGCTGTCGGAGATGTCGAATTTGTCAAGACGGTAACATTAGATTAACTTGGAGCGGAAGCCATGCCGAAATGCTCAATATCGCTGATGATTCTGGATCTGATGATTCCTCGGCGTCTTGGACTTGGAAACAGTTAGAACGAATCAACTATCTGGGAAGTCTTTTCTTAATGAGCGCTGTCGCTTCGATCCTAATTGCCATATCTGGCACTGGTTTGACTTCGACGGGCCCACAGATGCATTGGGGATCCTGGAAAACGCTTGTTCCCCTTTTGCTTGGTGTACTGGGGCTTCCGCTGTTCCTTCTCCTCAAGTCTTTCTCTCCAAACCCAATGACGCCACTTCGAATACTTGTTACGATCATATCAGCACTTGCATTCTTACTTTCCTTCGTGGTATCCTTTTGTACTGGGCCAGCTACTTCATTCCCGTTTATTTTCAAGCCGTTCGGCGGGCCTCTCCACAGCAATCCGGTATCAAAACACTCACTGGTGTAATTCCCATGGTTTCTTTCGGCATTTTAAGTGGATTTATCATTGCCCGGATTGGTCATTGTAGTCTAAATCAATTATTCGGCTTTGGCCTTGCTTCTATTGCCATCGGATGTTTTAGCGTACTCGATCAGCACTCCTCAACCAGCACATGGATCCTCCTCCAGATTGCACTCGCTATAGGGGCAGGCATCGTCCTAACATCTTTACTGCCAGCTATTCAAGCTCCTCTTGCAGAATCAGATATAGCTTCCGCAACGGCAATCCAGGGGTTCGTGCAGAGTCTTGGATTTTTGTGTGGGGTCGCGATGTCGTCTAGCATTTTTAAGAACAAATTCCTGTCTATGTTAGACCGCATTAGACACGGTTGTTCACAAAGAACTATGTACAGGAGGGGCCTACGAACATGCCTCTAACGCTTACATTTCTTCGTTGGATGGTGAGGCACAGTCTCAGGTCATCGGACTTTTCGTAGTGAGCTTGACGCTGATATGGGAAACTGGGGCAAGAATTGCAGTTTTGGGTTTCGTGGCTTCTTTTTTCTTGAGAGAAGTCGCATTGAGAGAAACCTTAGAAACGGAGTATGGATATAAAATCAAAAGCTAAGATATACTGTTTTGTAAAAGAGAAGACTCTTACTCTAGAGTAATTATTCTTATTTACTTCAAAGTTACTCAGAGTTATTAAGAGTAATGTTAAGCCGAACTTCAAAGTAAATTTCAAAGTACGGGCTGTGTATCGGTGTAGCGTGTGACAGACGTGCTTCAGGTAGACTCAGAACAACCAACACTCTATTCTTAGGACAAAAGACGAGGAAAGAAGGAGAGCTCGAGAGAGCTGGGAACTAGATACAGGTCGCGCACGCTAGTGCTAGTGTGACTCGTTAAGCGAGCATGTGACATCCAGCCCTCGTGACCATAGCCGTCACATAGCGTTAGAGACTAGGAGTATATAGGTAATATTACGAATAGCTTGAGTGTTCTTTAGTTTCTATAAGTATTACTAGTAATAGATATAAGTAAAAGTATATTTTTCGTTGCTTGACTACTTCAATTATCGCGATTACAGATATTATCTAACGTATAGTTACTAGAAATTATTGTTTTGAATAAATAGAATAACTGAAATAAATCAGATGACTGGCTATATAATAATTATCAAGGTATTTTAATCTTCATCTGTAATACATTTCATGGAAACGATTATTTTAAATGGCTAGGAAGATTGAATTAATCTACATGCACGCTCTACTCGACTACTTAAACGTCTCAAATATCTCTACATAGTAGGTTACTCAGGGTGACTTTGAATATATAACGAGCGGTTATTCTAATAGCTCAGCTGAATTCGTTACTCGTACGCAAGAGTAATTATTCTCATTTACTCTGAGTTACTTTGTAATTTCTTTGTGAACACCCAGACGGAATCCATTTTCCCTAAACAGCTCGCACAGTTGATATTAGTTGTTCTAATCCGTTCACACAATGGGCATCGATTTTTCTAAACAGCTCGCACAACTGACCTCGATTATCCTACATGGTTTAAACAATTGATTTCTCAAACTCTCTCAACCCATCGCCCCCAGCTGAGCAGCCAGCTCCCAACCTCGCTTTTCCTTTTTGCACCTTTACTACTCCCACTCATACTTCCACCTCGTTTTATCTTTTCCATTCCGTCTATTTCTGCTCTTCTTCCTTTTTCTGTATCGATTAATCCATTTCCAGTCCACCCCTCCAGCTCCGCACTTCCCCTCTTTTGTAAGTCATCTGCGCTGGGCGACCAGAGCTCAAATGGCTGTATCGTTTCTATACGACAAGAAGGCGGTCTTGTAAAGTCGAGTCTCAAGGCTGGAGGTGCGATTTCTGGAGGCGAATCCTGACTTATTTTGTTCTCTATTGCGACACGTCTTCCATAACGGAAGAAGAAAAATGCCAGGATGAAGGTAAATGCCAGGAACGCAATAGTGGCCCCGAAGCCAATTCCTATTTTCGCAGAACGATTCAAGGTGTTTGTATTTGATGTTACTCCCTCAGAAGGTAGAGATGAAGCAGTGGTGCTCGCTTGCTCAACAAAGTTCCCAGTCAGAGTTTCCGTTGTTGAGATTGATGTTGCGGTTGTCAGGATAGCCGATACTCCGGAGGATGGAGCTTTTGTGATTGTGGTGATGCTATTAGGTGGGAAGCCAACTCTATTGGTGATTATTGCCGATTGAGGAATAGTGAGGGTCTTCTTGGTATTTGTGGATGTCTGGGTAGGGTAACTACCCAAACTCCCCTGCGATTGTATCCTGAATGGTTCGCTTTCGAAATTTTTCTCATACATATTGGCTTCATCCCGCTCGATCCCTGACATTCTGTACATATACTTATCTGCTTCCCAGCGGGGTGTCCAAGTCAGGTGACCCCCATATTGACCGAAATCTACATATTCTGTTAGCAACTTCGAAAAAATAAGATCGTTGAGGTCCCCAGAATATGACTTACCGGTAAGCATTTGCAATAGTGGAACAAACCCTTCAGGCGCGGGAACGTACTGAGTAAGATTTATACTTGAATAGCTATCGGCGCTCAGGCGGTCCCAGGTGACAAGAAATGGACGACCATCCACAGCATTGCCATCGAATACGCTGGTAAAACTGACATTTTGCTGTGCTGAAGCTTTCAAATTTAAACATACATATGGTAAACCAAGCCAGGAAAGAAAAGAAATCCTTCTTCGCATCTTGGTGTAAAAATGGTGAAGTAAACAGAGATAAAATGCAGTACAAGAAGAGAGAAGTTAAATAATAAAAGTAGAAATGGTCAAGAACCCGTGAGTTCTCCATGCTCGTCACAGGATGCAGATATGCATGCCGGTCAGTGGTAGGCCATATGCGCCATAGGTTGCTGGAAAATAACCAACTGCATATGATCCTCTAACAGGGGGCCTAGAACCAACAGATTCATCAAGCGAACAAATCAAATACTAAATACGAGAAAACATCCTTATATACGAAACAACTTGAATGCAGCAATACCACCCAAAGTTCAAAGTATCGCCTTGATATGGCAACTTTTTACGACTTGAAGGGGTACCAAACCTAGGTAGTGATGCATCCCGCCGCCCACCGGCTCACACGTGACAAGCCTGTCTCAAAAGGTGATTGTAGGATCTCTCAAGTGCCAGATCGAAATGAAATCAAATGCATCGATCTTTGGGGAGAAAAAGTATGATGAAGGGCAATTTTTGAATTCCATAGGGAATTCCTACCGCAAAACCCATGACGAACAACGACACTATGAACCACCAAACTGGGACAAAACTTCTCCAGCCACCAGAAAACGAACGTCTAAGGCCCGGCCCGCTGCAAGGAACTCAATACAAGCTCGAAGCAAAGCGGTAAACAGGCTTCCAGACTTCAAAAGACCGTATTCAATCCGCTGGATGAAGCTTCCCCAGAAGCGGGGGTTCGAAGTATGTAGAAGGGGAAGGAAGCCAAGCTTGTTATCAGGATGTGTAGAGACAAGGCTGACTCGAATAGTGGTGTTACATTCGAGAAATTGGTAGGAAGATTAAATGCAGTCAAGTCTGGATCTGGATGTTGTTGCAGGGGAACATGTTGGAAGGTGTTGGAGATTTCTGGACTGAGGCTGTTGCAATTTATCATCCCCTTCTAAGCGAATGGCACTTAGAAACGTGATTTTGACTTGGTATCACGAAAATCTCTCACTGGCGACCTCAAAGTTTGTTGCAGATATAGTTAAAGCTTTTGAACAAATATATGTATAAGATTGTGCAAGTTTCCTTTGTTGAAAAGAACCTGGAAAGAAATCTGCCTTGTCACGTGAATAATCCCACCCACCTTTTGCCAATTAAATCAACTATCTTGCCTGCAGTGCATTTTACACACGATTGAACTAACAAAATCGCAAAACTTTGAAAACTTCAAACCAAATTCCCTCGTGTGCTGTAACCATCAAACTCAATCAACAGACTTTCGCATCCGCACACCCCATCGCCTTCGGGGGGGGGGGGGGCTACAAAATCCCTACACGTCCACAACAGACACCATATTTTCCTTTTGCCTAAGGGTATTGGTTGAAGAGAACTCGGTGGTATTGATCGGTCGGTATTGAGGTATGCCGGTCTATACAAGGGTGATAATTAGCTTGGGTTAAAGACTTTGGAACAAGTACTCCAAGGGGGTTTCAAAAAATCAAAAGCTCGTTTTCCTAGCAGCTTCAAATACTCTCGTGTAATACTTGAGTCTAAGAGATTGCGGAGTAATAAATATAAAGCGGGTTTCGGAAGGAGAAATATGGGAACTCTTACCTGCTGCCTTCTCCTAGCAGTATATTTGGCGGTACTCCCGTCATGAAGATATTCGTAGTCTTTGAGGTCTTTGTACTTCAGTCCGGCCTCTCCCGTTAGAAGACGTACCATTGTTAACTGCCATTCTGCGATATCGAAGGGCAGTTGGTCGGCAATCTTTCCTCGACGGCTGAGTTTGTTCTTGATCAATTTGGAAAAATCGATGACACCGAGTAAAATGTTGACGCATCCTAATATAATAAGAACACCCCAAACTGGGCGTTGGATCGTGGCGCGTGTCTTCTTACAGCCATAAGACTTGTCTCGAGAATTGAGTTTTTTAAATTTATCATTATCAGCGTCGAAGAGTATATTGCCACTGGCAGCCACCATTGTCATTGCATTAAGCATGATTTCAAGGCGAGAGTGGGAAAAATCGATACTGGTATCGACGACATCTCCCAGCATCAGGTCTCTCCATCCTATCAGAGTAGTATTCAATGGCATTATCGGCGCTTTCCACCCCTTTCTTATAGGTGTATATGCACAATGGTAGTTGGTTGCCTCGGAGGTCTCCTGAATATTCCTTCCGATTGTTGCGTTCATCATCCAGACAGGGCTGGTGTTGGTATCGTCGTGGTCAGCACTCCAAAACATGATATCGTGCGGTTTTTTATCAACATAAGCTATCTTGGAAGTATACGTTTGACGATACAAGGCGTTTTCTCGAAGAATGGCCGACTCAACAGCATCTCCGTTGACGATGTCGTCTTGACGAAATGTGATATCGTAGTGTTCCGAGCAGTTCCAGTTCCCAAGGAGGTCGTCTTCTGTCGGGCTGAACTTTGTTGAATTCGTGTTGAAGTTTAACTCGACCTTGGTGTAAACCCCTTGGACTCCGTCTTGGTATTCTGCGAAAGCCAAAGCTCTCTGGGCTAAAAAGCTTGGTGGCCATGTGGCCACCGGATCACTTTTACTTGAGTTTTCAGAATCTCCGAAATATGCGATGAGACCTTGTTCAAAATCGCAAGTACTTCGAATGGAGTGGTCATAAATGAAGCTGTTGACAAAATATTGGTCCATTACAGCAAAGACTCCGCTCAAGAGCATGAGAGAGCCGATGAATCCTCCAGGTAGCTTTCTAAATTGCACCATATACGATATGGTTGAGGACAGAGAGAACCATGGTGTCATATGAGTTACAGGAACTGCCTTATTCTTGACGATTCGGCGTTGGGCTGTTCGTTTGATCAAACGGCCTCCTAGGAAGATAAGGAGGCGGTTACCAGCAATAAAGAGTGTGGTGAAGATGTTTCGCAACGCTGTTGCTGGTATTGGTGTGTCCATATTGTCTATCCATTCCGAGAAACTGAGGGTCGACATGATGAAATGCAACTCGGAGGGCAGTGACGAAGATAATAATGGGATATAGACAGCGAGGGAAAGGGCGCTTTTGAGAAAAGCTGGGAAAGAGAGATGGGGAAAGGGAGGAGCGAGCTGTAGGAACTGAACGTTAAATAGCAGTCTGCATTAACATCGAAAGAAGGTGTAACCACACTATTTCCCACCACCATGTGAGGCTATGGGGTCTAAGCAAGCCGCACTTATTTTCATCCCGTGAAATACTGAACATCCCAAGAATTGAATTCAGCCCGCTCGTTTCTCGACCACAGGAGTAAAAATACATCATTCTCGGACCCCAAAAAACAGCCTCTTCCAGCAAAATTCTGTACTACTACGTAAAGTATTCAAACAGGCTTCATAACAGAAATTGAGGCTCTGCGTTCAAAATAAAATGAGGCTAAGAAATATGCGGCTGATGTGGAGTAAGCAACAAATAAGCAGCCCACGTTGTGCTACCCCAATAAACGCGTTATTGGAGAACCCGTAAGGCTGGAGGATCAAGCCCCCACGATATCCTCTACCCGATATGTATATAAATAAGTCGATTGGATATAAAGCTGCCTTAAAATAAGCGAAGAAGGCCTTGGGAAATGAAGCCTTTCCCATCCAGGTAAGCTTTGTCCCGGGCATTCCTCCGCGTAGACCTACTTCCATCAAGTCTTGCAAAATATCTGGCCATTCCTCTACAAAATCTGATAGAAGAGCCTAGAATTACAAGAACTATTATTCGAGGCGGCTTATGAGCTTCAGGTAATCTATTTCTCATAACGCCTCTTGATCAGCCTGCGATTGCCCGGGAAAAGAGGACATACAATGGCTAGTGGCCCTTCTGTCTTCGCTTCGCGTAGATAATGCGAGCTACAGCGTCCAGGTAATGATACAACGTATCCGACCAAACAATCGTATCGAGATGACAGACCATCCAGGCTCTGTGAATGCCCTAGAATGCCAACAAAACCCTAGCTTTTCGCTTGATATCTATTGTTTGTAGCTTCTGAGAGATTGTTGTTAGCTTCTCAAGTTTGGCCTAATACGTTGTAGATAAACAAAATTAAAAGGGCCAATTGAAAAACTGAGATCCTGCTTGCACTTAAATAATAAAATTATACGAATTCAATTGCAAAAATACAGCCAAAGAACAAAGTCCTTGAAACGGGCAAGTTGTCGTAATAACACACCAAATAACAAAATTATACGAAAAAGTCCAAAATAATCAATGAACCAAATCGTAAAAACAGGATAAAGAGAATCATAACTCATTCCCTGAATTCATTGAACCTACTTAGGATCGATACTTTGGTATAATATCGTTCGGAAGAAGAGCGAAGGCCTCACAAGCCTGAATCTCTACTTTAAAAGCGACGTGAGAATGAGCCACCCGGCCACTCCGAGTAGCTCATAGTCAAGAGTAGAATATAGAGTAAAACAGTAGCTTTTCAGTACTCGAAAGTTCCTTCGCCTTTACTGCTTTACTGTTGGCCCCAGAAAAACTCAGCAAAAAGAGCTGTCTTTTTCGGGTTTCCCATCGCAAGATGTCTCCAGCCTCGTAAGGTCTCAGCATTTCCAGTACAAATCCGCACACAAACAGTGATCTCATCAGCTTGATGAAATAATAGGTGTGTCAGCCTGGTGAAAAGCAAACGAGGAAAACTTGGTACTTGAAGCATCAGATAACAAGAGTCGCCATAAAAATAAATCAAAACATTACTTCCACATGTCAAATCGACTTCGAATTTGACCAAGGGATGATATAAAAAGGTATCTTATTAAATGCACGTAAATATCGACTTTCAACCAGCAGCAATCTCCTCCTCAGCATCTTCCCACTCCCCATTTTCGTCCATCTCCTCATTGAGCTCCATCTCCGCATCACCCTCAAGACCCTCACTATCCCACTCATCAACATCCATCCCATCATCATCCTCATCGTCACCTTCCGCGGGCTTCATACCCTGCTTGACTATCTTCTTTTTCTCAACATTTTCCCTCTGGATGCGCTTTCTGACTTCCTTTTCTTGCCTCCTCTTCTCCCATACTTTGTCCAATTGCTTGATCTCTTCTTTTGTCTTATTGATGTACTCGTGCCACATGATTTTTCCGGAACAAACACCTTCCTCGACCTTGGTCATTCGTAATCTCATCCTAGGTCCGAGTTCGACAAGCTTGACAGCTCTCTTTTCAACTCCTGCTACGGTATTTTTTCCTTTTCCATCCTCTCGATCCTTCTGGCGCTTTGAAAGTAGCTTCCTTGCTCGTGTCTCGACAACTTCTACTTCAGCGTCTGTGTCTGCTTCACTGCCACTTGTCGCATCCGTCATATATCCTGCACCATCTGCGCCTCCCACCATGTAATCGGCGATATCCTCCAAGTTTCCAAGATTTGGTAGACCGCCCTTCTTTCCTTTTGGCTTTTGGGAGTGTAGCAGCTTTTCAGCGGCATTCAATCTTCGCAGGGGTTTCGATAATCCTGTTACTTTGGTTGTGATCGCGTAGTGTCGGAGATTGAGGATATATGAACCGTCCTCTGGGTCTTCGGAAACTTCACGGTTCAACAACATGACTCGGCGAATTGAGGTGAGTGGTGTGGTTTGGGGGTTGATAGGAGGGAAGAGGGATTGGAAAACGGTTGTGGTGAGGGATTCGAGGTGTTTTGGTATCTTATTTGGCGCATCGGAATCGGATGGAGGAGATGTGAAGTTGTTCATGACAAGCTGCGATCGTTAGAAGCCATTTTTTCTGTAAAATGATCGAGATACTTACCAACGGTGCTGTAACATATTCTTTTCCGCCACCCTTGGGATGCTTCAAGGCTTTTCGTACATCTTTGCAGAGTGAGTATTTCTCAACCTGAAAATGTAATGTTGGTCCTCGTGGTGTAATGGCAAGTCGCATATTGGTATTTCCCTGTTCTGATCGTGAAAAGAGCATAAGATGCGTAACACCCAATGGCCCCGCCATGGTGAGATAATCTCTCAGCTTGTTGGCCTTCCTCTCCTTCAATCGTGAGGCGGTATCTGGTTCCATCATTGAGCGCACGTCTTTCACCAACTGGCTCACACTGGGTCCAACCTCTCCAGCTCCCACGCGAATAACCATACTCTTAGGCGTCCGCGAGATGGAATTGGGGTTGTTTTGATTTCGCGCTGTGCCGGTAGGTCCATTGCTGGCACCCGGATGGGTTTGCTTCTTGATCTTTCTTCGCGCCATTGTTGGTGTATGTATGGTTTGGGAGTGGTGATGTTTTCTTACAATACTTTACCTCTCGTACTAGCTGGAGGCAGAAAAAATGGCGGGCAGTTTTTAGGGGCAGGGATTATAGTGGGTCCGATAAGCCCTCTCCGATAAAGATTTTATTTGGTCCATTTCCATTTTCTCCAGACTCTCCTTCCCCAAATCCACCCCCAATATGTCATCCTCCGTCAAGAGAAGAAAGGTCGACTCAGATCTTCCCTCGGGATTATCTAAGAAGAAGAAACATGCCGTGAAAGACAAGAAACCTGCATTGCCATCGCGCGAGGCCACTCCCGAACCTGCGCCAGCAGTCGAGGCAGAGGAAGAGGCAGAAGCAGAGGTCGAGGCGGCAGAGGAAGTTACAAAGTCTTTCAATGATCTGGTATTATTTAATCATTCCAATTGCTTTCATCATTTGTAATAAAGACTAATTTGTATCTCTAGGGCATCATCGATTCCTTATGCGACGCATGTACAGCGTTGGGATACAAAGCCCCAACCCCCATCCAAGCTGAATCAATACCTCTCGCACTACAAGGTCGGGATCTGATAGGACTGGCAGAGACAGGAAGTGG
>LLCD01000241.1:0-22853 GCA_001414355.1 Hymenoscyphus salicellus
AAGTTGCCCTGAAGATCCATGTTGGTGTATGTGGTCGTCAACTCCTTCTCAATGGCGATGAGATGGACGCCGATGTTCATTCCTCGGAAAGCCTGCTCAAGCAATGGGTAGGTAAGCTCAGGGCCAACTGCCTTGATGTACTTCATGCCTGCCTCCATGATATCATCCATATCACGCTCTTCAGCAGCCTCCTGAAGTTGGGCCCACGCAACCTCAGCAGCAACGTCTTCGACATCTAGATACTCAATCTTGCGTGGGTTCTTGCATTCTACAGCGAGATGTCCTAGGAATTGCGTTAGCAGCTGTAGTTCTGAAACATGATGAGTGACTTGCCTTCCTCCTTGCAGTTGTTGCAAATCTGTGGTGGCTTGGATGGGCAATCGGCCGCCTAATTGTGATTAGGATTTCGACGTTGACAGACCAAAGGCAACTTACACGGTGACCAGTCTCCTCGCAAATACGGCATGTACCAGTGAACTCTCGGGGAACGGCTTCATTGGTGCAGTCGGCCTTCGCATGTCTTTGGAAGGTTAGCAAGGTCACCAAAGATAGTTCAATCATGCAGAAGACTCACCCTTCTTGTCCACAGTTGTAGCAAGCCATTGGTCGACGACCGCCGCCATCACCACCACCCTCACCTCCGAACTCGCCGCCACTTGCGCCTGAAAACTCAGCATTGCCGCCGGCGAACTCATCTGCAAGTTGGGCATTTCCACCGCTGAATTCGTCTCCACCACCTCCCGGAGTCTCCCAACCGCCGCCTGCTCCGGAGCCTGGAACGGGATCCCAAGACATTGTGGGGATGTTAGGAAGGCTGCGTGAACAGTTTATCAAAGTCGGGCTGAGGTGATGTGAAGTTAGCAATAGAGCTGTGAAATGGAGTGGACAGTGGAGTATGTCAATTGAAAGGTGGAGGTGAAGAGTGCATGTATCAGAGTGGTGAAGGAGAGTAACGTGAGGGGATGCGAACAGGTTCAGCTTCAAGTCTGAAGAGAGAACCGTAAGATACCAAGGGTCAAGATCGAGATCGAGATCAAGATCGTGACCCAGGTGTCTCGAGTCGGGGTTGTAAGGGAAGAAAAAGAATTGCGCAGTCGTACTCTTGATAGCAACCTGACGGCACGTCTTGATGGCGATGGTTGATTGCGATCAACCGTGATGAAGTGCGGGATGCTTCTTGGCTTAGCCTTGATGTCGAGAGCAAAGAGAGCTTGAGGTCGACGCGACGCGACGCGCGCGATTGATCGATGTTTTTTTGGCCTTGATGGCAACAACAAGATGGGGATGGGATAGAAGATGATGGGAAGAGTGCTCGTAGTGGAAAGACGCGATGTGCGGTGTCGCAATTGATTGAGAGGAAGAGAGAGGACGCGAGGCTTACCTGAGCTCGGCTCTGGTCGTATCGTACTTTCTCAAAAGGTTGGCAATGACAATTGACTCCGAGGGTATCTCGAAATCAATGCAGTACCGACGTTGATGGACTTTGGTGGTTCTCAAGTCGAAACCCAAACGCCTTTGGAAGTCCTCAAAAAGGGATGTGTTGTGGAGAAAAGGAGGAGGATGAAGACGGCGGTGGGTGCCGAGCTTTTGTAGACGAAAGTGTTGCCGCTTTCTGGCTCACTTTTTCCTCTTTTGTCGCTTGAAGCGGATGGGCAAGCAGGTAGTGCGGTAGGAGCGAAGGACACTGCAATCAATGTAAAAGCAGCGCTAGTAGCACTGACCACCATAGGCAAGGAAGGACTATTGTGGCAATAACTTTGGGAAGGCGGAGCTCTCAAAGCCGACCTCAGGGGTTGGAGCTCATATGCAACCAAAAAGTAGGTAGGACCTACGGCGGGATGTTTGGCAACAAGAGTTCCAATACCGCCTTTGTTGGCTCTTGCCCCCAAGATCCATCAACAGGTTTATCACCACTTCCTTATGCCAATTGCGAAATCACCTTGCTTGCAGTTGAGAGCCAGACCCTTGGTCTACCTTATCGATCCTTAAGCACGCAACCAATGGAGAGTCTGGCGATAGCAGAGGTTCTTGAATAGGCACTTCCTATTACATAGAGGATATTTCAACCCTCCTTACCTGCAACAGCCAGAAAGCGCCTTCTCTCTCCAACTTGTGCAGACAACTACTAATACTTTTGCCTCAACAGTTCAGAAGAACGCACACTTCTTAGACTCGATAGGAATCGACCGTGGCTATACAAGGAAGGAAACACCGCTCAAAACCACCGCAAGAGTGCTGGATTTGAGATAAATGACTTAGATATCAAAGTTGCCTTACGCTCCACCCCTTCCCCGCCCCCACAACGCTTCGAATTTCGTTACGACGACGGTGGACCATTGCACAGTTTATGGCATATATTTTGTGGGTAGCATCTTGGGGGAGTGGCCATGAAAGCGCCAGCCTATATCTGCGAGGCAGTTCTTGGGCGGCTTTGTGCCATGGAGCGTCGAACAATTGACTTGATCGTGCGAGAAGGGTTGGAACAATCGAGACTTGTGAATCTCGATTGACATAAACTTCCTTACACGATTGAATTGTGTGTTCTGGACTTTTTGGATCAACTTTTTCTTGCCTAGATGTATAGAAGCATGCCACGACCACTTGAATATCGAGAATACTTATACCAACAGTTGGGGAGAACTAGATGACATTTGTTGCCTGGAAATTTCCAATAGAATCGAAGAAGTCATATCTCTGGTTCTGCTGGCCTTTTCCAAGCAATCTCTCCCAAACTGTACGCCGTAGGGTGTTCAGCCAAGTATACAACAAATACAACCAATAACCTGGCACTGTAGTCGGTGGAATTGGAGGTGGTGGTGCCCATCTGCAAAATTTTCTGGCCCCAAATCATGGACTTGATATTCTGTGGGTTAAGCTGAGTCAAATGGGAGTAACCGAACAATGTCCAGCATACGCCTTCTTGCTGTGGATTCTATTGAGAAATTGCCTACCCCCACTCAGCCCAGCAGACAGAACCTAGTCCCTTGTTGCTCTACCCCAAATGAACGCCATTGTTGAAGTTGAAACAATTCTCCCGATGGAGGCGAGTCTCAACCAACAATGCTCTTCATCCTGGTGTAGCAGCATAATGATAGCAAGTGCTAGCCATTGCTCCGCGTACACTTTACTTTGATTGTACGCGACGCTCTAGGATAATCAAAGTACCGTTCGCGTAGGTTTGAAGGTCTTGATTATCCTAAGTACCCTTGAACAATATCAGTGATTATCCGCGATCTACTCAAGTAACTGGAAGAGAGGGGTATACTCGATCTAAAAAGCAATAAAGGAGTCTCTTACTATCCCTTCCTCCTGCGTGTTTCCGTGTTTCATTTCTTTCAAAGAATATTTGTACATACTTTCGTAATTCTAGAGAGCCTTGGTGTACTGCAGAATCAAAGAATGCGAAAAGAGGTTGTTTGTTGTTGTTCAGTGATGTTATTCATTGAGGCGATGTCTTCCACATGTCGTATTCATAACCGAGATTGAAACCAGTTTCTGACAAAGCACAGCGGCCAAAAGCTTAAAGCAGTAAATCCGAAGTAGTGCCATTTCACTTCCGTCGGTTAGGGTTACCCCACCAGTCCCCACCCCCCATTTATGGGGTGACGTGCTACGTAGCGGCGGGGTATCTTTGTTTAGTTCTCCGCAAAGCTCTCAATTCCTCTTTTTCCTAATTCATGCCGTGTGAGTCAATTGGAAGCAGATAAATACAGTTAAATTCTTCCAATTTAGCTCTACAAACTTTCTCAAACCATCACCAAAGTTTCTACATCTCTCCATCATGTCTACAACCAAACCAGAAGGTCTCCCAGAGATGGAATACCGTTTCCTCGGTCGTTCAGGGCTCCAAGTTTCAGCAATATCTCTTGGAGGATGGCTCACTTACGGAGGACATGTTGAGAATGGTAATTCATCCCTCTCAATTGTCCAATTCCACAACATAGTAACTCATTGATTGTAGAAAACACATTTGCTTGTATGAAAGCTGCCTACGATGTCGGAGTCAACTTCTTCGATTGCGCCGAGGGATATGCTGGCGGAGAATCTGAGAGAGTTATGGGACAGGCCATTAAGAAATTTGGATGGAAGAGAAACGATCTTGTTATCTCTACCAAGGTTGGTTTATGATTCCGGATACGATTAACTTTAATTGCAAGAGAGGAGGAAGGAGCGATATAAAGGAAGAAAAAGCTAATTGACATATGATAGATCTACTGGGGAGCAGCAAACGGAACCAACCGCGTTAACAACGTCGGTCTCTCAAGAAAACACATCATCGAAGGAACCAACGCCTCCCTCGAACGTCTCGGTCTCGACTATGTTGACCTCATCTACGCCCACCGTTCCGACCGCAACACCCCAATGGAAGAAGTAGTCCGCTCCTTCAACCACCTCATCTCCACAGGCAAAGCATTCTACTGGGGAACGTCCGAATGGGACGCCGACGAGATCGCTGAAGCCTGGCGCATCGCCGACCGTCTCAACCTCATCGGTCCCATAATGGAACAACCAAACTACAACATGCTCGTCCGTCAGAAGGTCGAGAAAGAATTCGAGCACCTCTACGAATCAATCGGTCTCGGATTGACCACCTTCTCCCCCCTCAAAATCGGTATTCTCACTGGAAAATATAATGATGGAATCCCTAAGGATTCGAGATTGGGAGCTAGTAACGATAATTTCGTTAAGGGCTTTAATAAGAGTGTCGGTGATGAGAAGTGGGAGAAGGAAATTGAGATTGTGAGGAAGTTGAAACCTGTTGCTGAGAAATTGGGGGTTACCCAGGCCACTCTTGCGCTTGCCTGGGTGTTGAGGAATAAGAGGGTTAGTTCTGCGATTACGGGGGCGAGTAGACCGCAGCAGGTTTATGATAGTGTTTTGGCTTTTGAGGCTGTGAAGAAGTTGACTCCGGAGATTATTGAGGAGATTGATGCTATTCTTGGAAACAAACCTGCTGAGTTGGTTAGAAGATTCTAAGTTTTGAGTATTTGGGGACGGTCGACTTTGTGGGGGGTGTTTTGAGGATAGATGGTTTAGATCAATAACAAAAATACTCTCAATTTTCTTGGTGCTTGTGTTGACTTCGACTCAAAAAAGGGCGGGCAAGTACAAGACCATCCCTGGTATTCTCTCCTAGGTACTGCCGAGATCCAGTTCATAGCTGAAAATTCAATAATTTCATCTCATCTACCCTCGTTATTCCTAATAATTTGAGACATTCTCAAAATTGCAATGTGCAACAAAAGGCACACCGGTCCTCGTTACCCAATATTAAAAATGAAACTAACATCGTCTCGTCTGATCTCTTCTTCAAGCGGTGAGTTATTCTCAAAATACGATATGAAACAAAAGTCATATTAAATCCTCTTATTTGAACTACTTGAAAAAATTACATTTCGTCCGATCTCAATTCATAATGTTTACTTAAAGGTCTGGGTCATTTTGAAACGGGTGATTCGCTTCATCCTATTTAGCCTTCACTCCATTCAGTGTCATCTCACGCAAGGCTTGTTAAAGAACCGCAAAATTGGTCAACTTTCTTCCGAATCCTGATTCACCTTTATTGCGATTTCATCCTGGCTTTGAGCTTGTCATGCTGTGAGTCAAGTCCTAGCTCCACCAGAACCTTTATGAAAATACGAAGAGCGTTATCCCCAATAACACCCACCCACCAAGAACACAGTCTACCACAACAAGCCACAAATCACGATGACTTCCTTTTCAACCGAAATGACTGGTTTCCCCGCCAAGCGAAACACAAACGGAAGTCCAACTTTCGACTCCCATCTAAGATATTCCATGCTGAAATCTGCAGCTATCTGGACATCGCAAAGTCGATTTTGCTCGGCCTCACTTGTCGAAACTTTTACCGATTCACCCTGGAAAATACAGAAACAAGCCAATATGCTTGATGGAGAAAGTCGACTACCTAGACGAGCCATTCCCGGATTCCTACCTTCGTACCTACAAGCTTATCACCTATCTTGTTGATTGGTTTCCTGAAGACCCCGAAAGCCCAGAGGAGCTCAGAATTGTCCGATTTACACTGTACGAGAGGTCGGAGAGCGTCCCGGAAGAGTGTCAAGACTTCAACTTTTATGTTGTGCCACCTGGACGGATAAAGGAATACGAACGTCGCATGTACTCGAATGAATATGCCCCTCCAGTAATTAAAAGATATGGTTGTAAGAAATCGAGGTACTGAAGGCGTAAGAAATGGGCTTAAGTAGTCTGGCTCTACGGGGACGGCTCGATCGTCGCAGCTTCTTACGCATTAGAATAGAATGGCAAAAACAAACAGACAGTTACTTATTGACTGTGAAGCTGAAGTTTGTCAATTATCAATACGAAAGTCCCTTCCTCTCATTCATACACTAACATTAGCAAATTATATCCAGCATAATACTACCTAGTCCTACCCATACCAAAGAACCAAACTCCTAAAACATCATTATTGCTCATAATTTTGTACCCAAGGCCAACCCTTAAGACCCATTCGAAAATCCCAGTATCCACCTGTTCCAAGTTATCCAATTTATACAGCATCCGAGCTCGACCCAAGTAACCTCCTCGTAGGCGCGGCAGCCGTCCTCTCCTCAACAACAACAGCAGCAGCATTGTCCGGTCTGGTAACAACAGCCGGAGGGGCAGAAGGTCTCGTCATATCCCCCAAATCCTCCTCTTCCCTCGGATTCTGGCTGAGATGTTCATGATATCCAGGCGGTTCACCATGTACCACCGCCTGCGTGCCGGTATTCCCATTCATGTCCCTCAATTCCACCTCCCGCCCCTGTCCACTCCCACTAGAATTAACCCTCGCAGTCCCCAAATCACTACTGCTACTCCTACTCCTCAAACTCGGCGGTTTAGTCCCAGGAATATATGGCGGAGGCGCCTCTCCCCGTTCATTCAATCCTTCGACTCTCACTTCCCGAGTCCTACTCGCGTATCCACCACTAAAGAAGGTTCCTACACCACCCATGTTATTTCTTCCGAATCGCTGGTGAAAACCCGCGACATCCTGAGCAAGAGCTCTTTGGGAGTTCGTTCGAAGAACAGCGGCTTTCCGTTTCCGACGACGGCCGAGGTAGAGGAGTAGGAGGACGAAGAGGATTGCTACCAAAGCGATAATTAGGAAGTAGAAGCGGAAGACATGGGCGCCTTGCTCGGTGACTTGGTTGGGGTCTGTGAAGTTGTCGTCGTCATTGTTGGGGTCTTGAAGTGGTGGGAGCGGGATAGCGCTTGTGCTTGGTGTTGGTGTTGCTGAGGATTGGGAAGAGGAAAGGATGGATGTTGAGAGGGTTGATGGGAGGGAGATTGTGGGCGCTGTTGGGGATGGTTGCTCGGTGATTTGAGCAAAGGAAGTCGATGGCAAGATTATTGAGAGGAAGAGGAGGGTTGAAGATAAGGTCAGTCCGGAAGTGCAAGGACAAACTCGTCTGGAGACTATCCGTCTTTTCGCCATGCCGAATTAAATCAAGGAAGCATCGATCGACAGAGAAGAGTTTGAGAGGTGCAAAGTGGTATCTTCTGCGTAGGTAAGAGATCGCGGAGGTTCGGGTGGGTTGATTCGTATGCTCGTGTGAGTAGGCTTTCACCCCTCCTTTTGGGGACAGGAGGATTGCATGTAAGCTAGGGTGTTGCCAGGCAGGTATTTACCGCATCAAAGAGGAGGAAGAAGCTCAAGGCCTGAGAGCGAGAGACCAGTCTGGCATGACGAATCAGTGGCAATGGAGTGTAGGGAAGAGATCTAACTTCAATGATGCGTTTGAGGATTGGGTTGGCTGTCAGCACGGAGGATATTTGAGGAGGAACGTCAGTGTGGGACATGAGAATCGGAAGGTCAGGTTATTATTAATGGACCTTTCTTTATAAGGAAATCATTCCACTTTTTCAATCGATCAACTTGTTAGACTTAGAGAGACTCTTGCTTGGAGAATAGTTAGCACAGCTCGATATTAATCTCGTCCTTTCTAGTCCAGACCTCACTCGAAAGATTGTGGGCATCTCGGCATCCCGCTAGAAACAAGCTTCCACTAAATCTTGGAGAAGTAGAGCTTCCAACCAATCAAGAAGCTCCAACTTTGTACGAAAGGGGGTCTCAAGAACTGATGACCACCCTCCTTGTTCTGCCATCGCTAAATACGGAATTTTCTGGGGCAAAGGTGAGCAAACACAATTTTTATTTGGTCATAAAGCTCACCGCCTTGCCAGGGGGTGTCCATCAATTCTTGAGACCCCCTTTCGTACTACCGGAAGAGCGGTGCTCACGTCAAAAAAAAGTCCGGCGAGTACGTACGACCCAACTTTATGGTGACTTATGACAACGACCGGAAGTCGTACTTATAGGAGACAAATAGCTATGATTTTTAGTGTTGGCTTGGTAGATTAGAACTCAATAGAATAAACGCAGGTGAATGAAGAATTTTCCCTTGTAGCGCCACTTTCTTCCCCCTCTTCAACAGTGCGGTCCGGCTTTTGAGGCCTCCAACTCAAAGAGCCACCCCGGCCCAACATCATCTCAAACTAACCGCAACTCCAAACTCCACATCAAAACCCCAAAACCACCAACAAAATGCCACGAGCAATCAGAGGTAGGTTATGTCCTTTTTTGTTCAAACAAAAATTCTAACGCTCCAAGGCGTCCTGGTCGAATGCGACCCCTCAATCAAAGCTATAATCATGAAAATAGACAGCGAGTACCACCAATACGTCGTTGAGGAACTCGATGATCAGACTTTGGTTATCAAGGAGAATCAGTTGGGCGAGTTGAAGAGGAGACTTGATGAGGTATGTTTGTTCTCTCTCTTGGGCTCTCCTGCGATGGCTGTATGAGGTGGCGGGATGAGTAGGGGTGCATTATAAGAGAGGGTTGGGCAGAGCTGGGGTAGTGATGGAAGGCTAACATGATGATTTTATAGCAACTTAAGGATACTCAACAGCCGCCTGAGGATTCGGGGTCTGATTAGGGTTGATGGGCATTGCATTTGAGAAGTTTTCTTCCGGAGCTGGATCAGGCTGGAAATGGAGTACTGGGCGTTTTTGAGGACATTCGGAGGGTGTAGTAAAAGTCTTCATCTGGGGGGCATTTCAGAAGGATTTTGTAAGGAACTGGGGTACTGACTTTCCAGGTCAAGGCAGTCACAATACAAGTTCTATCAATCCTCGTTCTGGGTATCGCGCTACTCCACTCCTTTGACAGCCTGAAACTTTGGTCATTCGTCTGTAGCGATAGTCGGGTCTAATGAAAATCGACATACTCAGCTCTTGACTTAGTAGTCTGATCCGAGGAATGGCTTCAAGTGACTAAATAGCTAGCTCATATATTCCCAGAAGGTCTTTAGGGAAGAGAGTCTATCCTCGAGTTCACTTATGAGGCATCACTGGATGATTTGCAGGAAATTAACCACGCTTGATTTGTTCTTGTGTTTGGATTGTTGATACAAAGTATTCCGGGTGTATTTTCCCCACCAACTCCATTCCCTAAACGCCTTGAGACCCGACTTACTTTTCTCGGTCGTAGAATTACATCTTTCGCTCTCCCCTCATCCCGCAACGAACTTCTTCCGCTCTCAAGCGTCGCTGCTTCAGCTCTCGTCCCCGACCATATCACCACGACAAGTTCTCTGTTCCACAGATTTATAGTCTCCTATCACCACTCGTGCTTATTATCTTCTATCACCACCCGGTTGTTGCCCGGGAGGCCCTCCTTGATGGTCACCAAATCCTGGCGCACCAGGTATTGGAGGAAATCCAGGTGGTGGTTGGAACCCAGCAGGTAGAGGTGGAAATTGGAAGTTTGGAGGAAGGCCTCCCGGTGGAGGGAAAGGCATTCCTGGAATTGGAATTGGTGGAGCTCCTGCACCGCCGGGGAAAGGTGGCATTGGAGGCATACCGCGTCCACCTGGTGGGGGAATCATGCCTTGAGGAAGAGAGCCTGGTGGTGGGAGGGGCATTCCTGGGATGGGAAATGGTGGGGGAATACCTATGATACAATTAGATCTTTGGTTTGGTGGTTTGGAGAGGGGAGGGGAGTAACATACCACCTGGGAATGCGAATGGAGGAGGTGGATGGACTCCTGGGTTTTGACCGAGCATGGGATTTGATGAGGATTGACCTTCTGCGGCATAAGACGAGGTGATGGAATCGATAACACTCTGTGCCTTTTCATGACCGATTTCTGTTTCCGACACAAGTCAACAAATATATTCTCCTGCCTTTGGATAGAATGGGAAGCCGTACGTTGGTAGTAATCCACAACATTTCGCAAATGATTCCTTCCACTGTTATGCGCTTTGCGAACGCTCATCGAGTCATGCGTGAGGTAGACATCGCAGTAATCGCCTATGGGTTGAGGTTAGCACGTATCCACGCGCAGTATCGTGGGAGTGTGGGACAGTAGTATTTCTCTGACATGTATGTCAGTTTGCGCGGAGGTGGCTTACAGAAGACTATTCAGAGGTTAGCAGACGCATCATAGGATCGATCGCGGGTACGGGACTTACATTTTGGCATATTTGCAGATGTGGTAGATGAATAGAAAGTGTTGAGGTAGTGGACTGTTTCCAGGTGCCTCTTTCAAAGTTCTTGAAGCTTGAAGTTCCCATCGCGACTTTAGGCTCAGCACGTGATATAGAGTTCCAGGTTGTCGCTGTGAAGACTTAGTCGCAACTCTTTGAGTATAAACGTTAGAAGTTATTTAAAACTTTTAAAACTTCACAAAACAATCAACAAGCTCCTTCTTGTTTATTTTGCATTTATTTCACATTTTTGCAATCTATTTAAAGGTCTAATATCGCGTGGTAGAGAGAGGTTGAATACGGGGCACGGCCCAGGTAGAGGAGGTAGAGACAGCCGTGCTTTTATCCCTGCTCAAGGCTCATGAAAGTGCCACGTCTAAAAGTCTTTCCCCTTTACGCCTTACGCGACAATTGCAATACACCTCTTCCTCCCTATTCCGAACTTTCACGACCATACTCGACGACATGGCGTATTCCCAATCTCTGCTGCGCACCTGGTGCAGCTTCTTGTTTTTACTTGCCTGCGCCGAAGCCCTGAAGTTCGATATCGAGGCTAGAAGTGTGGGAGATAACAGTCGTGTAAGATGTATCCGGAACTTTGTTGCGAAGGATACTCTGGTAGTCGTTACGGCAACTCTGGATGGAGAGAGAGGAGATGGCATGAAGGTTGATATGCATGTGAGTTTGGACTCTGCTGGGAAGCTGCGAGGAACTGGTGATGGATGTGTACTAATTGCTTCTACAAACAGATCAAGGATGCTGTTGGAAACGAATATGGGAAGCCAAAGGATGTAGTTGGAGAGCAAAGAATGGCATTCACATCTCACGCCGATTCCTCCTTCGACGTCTGCTTCGAGAACCACTTTACTGGCAGTGAGTTCAATCCCCAATTCCCCTCGACCCTATGTCAATACTGACCCTCTGTCCAGGAACCGGAGTTTCCCACCCATTTAGACACGTCGAACTCGACATCGATATCGGAGCCGACGCAAAAGATTGGTCCGCTGTTCAAGCCACTGAGAAGTTGAAGCCAGTCGAGACCGAATTACGGCGCATCGAGGAAATGGTACAAGAAATCGTCTCGGAAATGGATTACCTCCGAAGTCGTGAGCAGAAGCTCAGAGATACCAACGAGAGTACGAATAACAGAGTTAAATGGTTTGCGTTTTCCACAATGGGAATGTTGGTTGCTTTGGGAGCATGGCAGGTTATTTATTTGAGGGCGTACTTCAGGTATGTTTTGAGAATCTTGGACACAGCGTGGATGGGTGCTAATGGGTCTACAGATCAAAGCATCTTATTTAAGATTTGGACTGCGAATGGTCGAACAGGCCGACTGGTCGGTATGCTATCTTTATGGCACTGGACCACTTTGTGTTACTAGCAAGGGTTGTAGAGAATAGGTATATAATGATCACACTTGACACTGATCTAGGGCCAGAAATGCCCTTATGTATCCCCATTACCCACAAAAATATTTCACAGTGAACTCCAAACTCCTCTTCTCTTGTCCTAACAACTTCACAATTTCGATTTAGGTTCGGGTTCGCTTGATGAAGTCAGAGATATCTTTTAGAAGACTAATTTACAATATCCTAAAAAAACCCTTACGCTGGTGGCATAGTATCGAATACTGTAGCAACTGCAGGCTCCCATGACAGACGAGCCTTCCCATATATTTCTGCGCTTGGTAGCATTGTTGGTCCTGAGGCGAGAAGCATGGTTCGGACGACAATGTTGTCACCCATGATTTCTTGATGGTGGTATGCGTGCGAGGTGCAATTTGGGCACCAATAGCAACGAACAGCCTTGCCTGGTTGGTGTTAGCTATACACATTTTGGTCTCAAACGAGAGTAGAAGGAGGCTGGGAGAGAATGAGCAGTGCTCGGGGGAGGGACAAACCTGAATCTCCGTAGTAGGTATAGACATTCAATGTCCCTTTTTTAAGTTTGAAGTTCTCTTTTGGGATGATTTGGTTCAAAGTTGCTGGTCCACCAGAGAGGAGTTTGCAAGTCATGCAGTGACTATTTTCTATCAGCTATGGAAACAGGAAGGTGAAGGGGTGGGGGATAACGGGAGTACTTACCAGAGGATGTGAGTCTTGTCATCTAATTTAACCTCCCATTCTGTCTGGCCGCAGTGGCATTTTCCTTGTTCCATCTTGCCGGTTTCGTTGTTTTATTTTGGAATTGAGTTGTGTTTTTTGGTTCTATACAATGATTGTAAGTGAAGATGGTGTATTGGAAGAAGAGAGGAAATAAGACAGACCTTTTTATATGCTCCTACAGCGGTCGACAGAATAAAAGAGGGGTTGAACCATCTTGCCTACGTCAGGCAGTGAGGGGCTTCTGGGAGAAGGAATTGACTTGCAGCGTGCCAATGCAAGAGGAGAGAAGGCTAAAGGTAGGCATCGAAGACTCTGATTTGATAACTTCCTGGGATATGGAGGGGTTTTCGGAGTTATTCTTGTTACATGTCTTGAGATATTCCGGCGGATGTATCTTGGTATTTGCGTAACTCTGGAGAACGTGAGAAAAGCGGCGGTGATGGTGTTAGACCTCCAGTGTTCCGTGGTGGCTTTGAAGTTGGACTTCGGTTTTTTCCTTGCGAATGATTCTTTCCATTTTATTCTTCTGTACATTTCAACCTCTGAAATTGCAAGTTCTCAAGTATTCTTCCTCGCTGCATTCGTTGTCGTGGCGAGACTGATATCCAACTTGGCCGCTGCTTTTCCAATATTCAAAACCCCACATTCATCGAGATCCTTGTCCTGTACTCAATATCGAGCTCCAGTGGGACGCTTCTCCTCTTTCTATCCAGTGGGAGTCCTTGGACGTGTTGGAAGCGTACGAGGTAGGAAACATCGGGATGTGCGGAGTGATGGCATGATTGAAATCATTCGGCTTCAAATCGGGATTCGGGGAGGAGCTTGGCTTGAACTTTCAGTCGCAGGGTAAATTGCCTGGATTGGTGGTAGGAACCCGAGTGACAAGATGATGATAAATATATCCGATTTGGGCAAGAAGTGGAATTTCGGGAAGGAATGTGATTGTTAATAAGTGGATGTACAGTGAGTAAGAATGAGGAAGAGTTTGAAGTCAAAATCGACCCAGTCCCGATCTATATCAACGTGTGAAAACCACGAAAGGGTCACGGACAGTTCCAATTCTTTCACAACTTCGATTAAAGTGTATCTTCCGGATGATCAGAGTCGATTATCCCAAACCTGCTCACACGATATCTCCAATTGTCGCAACAAGAGTCGGTTGATCGATTTGATTCTCCTGGTCTTCTTTAAACAATTAAACAACACCATTCCATAGTATTGAAGTTGAATTAGAAGAATGGCAACGCGAGGAAAAGAAAGTTTTCAGAAAACCGAATCCGTTCTAAGGGGAAAATGAGCACCTTTATACTTGATTCGTCGTAGACATCCGGTTGCACTTTGCAGAAGTACTAATCAGCAACAAGCTTCATGATTACTATTCTTATTTGGCAAGCAGCAACAGCACTTACAAGACCTATGAGTCGCTAAGAACCACGCTTCTCTGAAGTAAATCTCCCCCTCCAGATTCAAACTTAACATTTCTACAAAATCTAACCTCCTAACTCTCAGTTCCTACACACCTAACTCCCCGTCGACTTGTCCACATCATTTTTCGTCTTTCTTTCTCTTCTATAATTCTTGCTCCTGCTTCCTTCTTCAACCCCAAATTTTATTGACAAAACCAGCAAATAGATCCAGGTTCGAAATGTTGAGGCGATCTTGGGAACTTTAGTATATCAGTGGAAGTGAGTATTCGCCTCTCTGTTGCGTGTCTGCATTTCATGTCTTTTTTCAAGCAATGGTGATAGGGTGAAGTGGCGGAGAAAGAGAAGACCAGTTCAGTGTTGGAGAACCGGCACAGGTGGTTTCCTCATCCCCTCCAGTGGGAATTTGTTCTACCCGAGGCTGATACTTGAATTGCTGCAATTTCCTTTCCCTTGTTTTGTGTTTATCGTCGTTGACATTTTGGAAAGTGAAAGAGATAGGTCAATTTTTTTCCTTCTCGCTTCTCTCGGACTTGGATATCAGGATACTACAGGAATTCTGATAGCACGTGCATTTCCCGGGTTTATAGTTCTATTAAATTATCAATTCAGTCGTTGCTTTAACGAACGTAAAGTTCTAACCGTCGAGATGTCTATTCGTACTCACTCTATGAACTTATAGTGTTGAGCCGCGTTCCCGTAAGTATTGACGTCTAGTTGCATTCCATGTCTAAATTTTAGAATACAAGAAGAAATGCTGAGGCAGAGTACGATGTAGCGTTGTGTTTTCAGCATCGTTGTTTTACAATCGTTACTGTATGGAAATGATTTTCGATTACAAAATATCGAAATACAGCTTGTTCCATTAGAACACTCCAGGAAGTCTTCTTAATGGAACCCTTCCAAAAAAACAGATTTCCTTGGGGGGATGGCTCTAAAAAATACATTGTTCTCTAGGCACAGAACAATGTTTTTGACGAAATGATAAGCAAATGACCGAGCACCGAAAAGTGGATGTCTTCGACTTTTTATGTATGATCAGTTCAAGAAGTGATACAACATGGAACACACAAACATACCAGGTTGTCTTTTTCACGGGTTGACGAAAGGTTGATGGTTGAGTTCGCACGCAGGCTTTCAACATCTAGAAAATAGGTATTCTTCATTGGTTGAGAACAAATCATTCCATTCAATCACCCAGAACAGATCATGCATTTCAAACTAACATCTTATGCCCCCAAACCCACACGAGAAATCATCTCGCTGATCGTATTTCCATACCACCTGTGACCTGGCTTTTTTGCACAATAAAAAGTATCAAAAGGAAAAAAACGCCACAGGTAGGCTTTCAATACCGTAACAAACACGCCCAGGTAAAAATTTGGTCTCCGACTATGGTACCAGATAAGCTAGCAATTGCGGGGTAATCTAACCAAGTTTGGGGTCAAAAAGAGAAGTAAGCCACCATTCACAAGCAATTTTTGGGGCCAAAAAACTTGCGGGTAAGCTATACTTGTCGGAAAAGCCGTTGGAAGTTCAAAGAGCGAATGGCCAGTAGCCAAAAGAATACAAGTAGGTATACAACGAATTATTTTCACAAATGCATGAACCTACAGTACAGTAAGAGGGCCTAGACTTTGAGAGCGGATCCCAAAATTTCAACGACTTTGGGAGGTTGCATACTCCATACAATCATTCATCATTGTTCAATGTCAATTGCAAATGTATTTAGAATAGCTTCTTGAAAACTGTGGTGGCCCACATTTTGATATCTAGATCGTCGGCCGTTCAAGGGGCATAATCACATGAAAATTCGTTTTTGTTGAATTCTATTTTTGATTGAGCTCCTGAGATGCCATAATCTGGAGTACAACTTGTCAAATGACAAGAGTCCGCAAACCCCGCAAAGTCATCCCGACCATGATTTCCCAAATGCCTGCAATCATCAAACGCCTCATGCTCTTGACATAACACCCCAAGCCCGGATGATGTTATCAGTGTAACCAGCAAATAGGGTCTGTCCATCAGCGCTCCATGCCAAACTAACACACTCTGGCTCTCTGCTCTTCTTGCCAACCTGTTGGAATTCTGGCTTCAACTCATCAACCTTGCTCTTCTTCTCCAAATCGAAAATGATGATGCTGCTGGAAGTGGCAGCGCAGAGCCAGTATCTGTTTGGCGAGAAAACAAGGGCGTGGATCTCATCACCAGCGTTCAAAGAGTATAAGTGCTTTGACTCGTTCAAGTCCCAAAGCATAGTGGTTCCATCCTTTCCGCCGGATGCGCAGAGAGATCCATCAGGGGAGATTGTGACGGTGTTTATGTAACCAGTGTGTCCGATGTGGTCGGTTTGCAATCTGCAGGAAGAAAGCTCCCAAACCTAATCCATAATGTTAGCTTCTGAATTTTACTCAAGTGAAGAACTGCTTTAGAAGCATGCGAATTTTGATCAGTTCAAATTGGTGAAGGTTGGTCTCATGGCAAGGTCTCCCAGGCTCTGAAGTAGCAAATACAAAATTTAAAAATCATCATGGAAAATTCGCATGCTCCGTATGCCAGAAAAAAGGGCGGATATTCCATACCTTAACGAGCTTGTCCCATCCGGAGGAGACAATAACTGGGTTTTGTGGGTTAGGGCTGAATCGAACGCACGAAACCCAATCGGTGTGTCCCTTCTCGTTGATGGTGAACTTGCAGTCACCGAGAGTGTTCCACAACTTGATGCTTCGGTCGCGCGATCCGGAGACAATTTGTCTGTTATCGGCGGAGAAGGAAACGGAGAGGACGTCGTTGGTGTGTCCGACGAAACGACGGGTGGTGGTTCCGGTGGAGAGCTCCCAGAGACGGAGGGTCTTGTCCCAAGAGGCAGAGAGGGCGTAGGCACCGTCAGAGGAGATGACCTAGAGCGAGTCTCAGCACATAAGTCCCATACAATTTATTCATACACCATTTGTTCTATTCCACCCCCCAGGATTCGCGCGAAAAACGTACACAGTCAGAAACGATGTGGGAGTGACCGTGGAGAGATCGTTTTGGGTATCCGTAAGAGCTCTCGTCGCGGGTCAAGTTCCAGATGATCAAGGTCTTGTCGCGGGAACCAGAGAGGAGCATGTTTGGGTTCTCGAGGGAGGTCGCGAGCGAGGTGACCCATCCGCTGTGGCCCTCAAGGGTGCCCTTGAGAATGAGTTGCCTGCATTGATCGTTAGCCAGAGGGCGGTTCGGGGAGAATTAATGGCACTCACTCGGTCATCTTGAGTGTTTGGTTGCTCAATCGCGGAATTGGAATTATCGAGAGACAAATATTTCGCTGGATGCAATTCAACGAGCCCTGTTTGTGCGGGTCACGAGTTTTCGCTTATCCAGTTTATCTCTAACCTGTAAAGGGTTTAGCGCGGGGTCATCGGCAGGGATCTGGGGACTAACATTTTTGGTGATGTCCATACCTCCGCTAGCTGAACACCTCGGCATCAATTGCTCTTATTGTTTCTTACACTCCTTGTTCACCTTCGTTGTTAGTGATATTAGAAAAATGTGAAATAAATTGCATTTTTTGATATTCACTCTTTCATTCGTCAACTCCTTCAACACCATGAAGACCAAATATCATGTAGCAAGCAAGTAAAGCTATTCCCATCGGGTCCCAAACCCATTATGATGTACATTACAAAATCTTATCAACACCAAATACTCACTTCTTGCCCTTGCCCTTCGGTTTCGCCTTGGCCTTCTTCGGCTTAACCTCTTCCTCGGAATCCATATCCTCATTGTCATCATTCTTCGCCTTCTTCGAAGCCTTCTTTGTTGTCGCTGGCTTCTTGACCTTTGGTTGCTTGATGTATTTATCCTTCTTCAGCTCATTCTCAAAATCCTCTTCGACCTTTGGCTCAGGATCAGCAGGGACTTCTTCGTCATCATCTTCAAGAGCCTCCTCAATGTCAGGCTTTTCTGCCTTGACCTTTGCTGTAGGAGCCATCGTATTACCCGCCTTCATGAAAGGCATCGGATGCGATTTTTGATTGTACCTTTGGTCTGTTAGTATAAAGTCCCGTTTGAAATATGATTCTCAACTTACAATCGTGTGAAGGTGGACTTGGTCTGAGATTCAATCTTCACCTTACTCTCATCCTGTGGTCCGAGGCCAAGTTCCATAATAAAGTCAAAATCTTCTCGTGTCAAAAAGTAACTATCCATAAGATCAATCACCTCCTCAACACAATCCTTGCCTTCCTTCTGGAGTCGATCAATCAATCGAGTCCAAAGAACAGGCAGGTATTGTTGCCGAATCTCATGACGATCTCCAGACGTTCGAAGCCGCATGTGGGATTGGATCTCCTTGACATAACGAACTAGCTTGCCTTGTTTGCTATTGTTTCCAAGCCACGAGGTAAACTGTGTCGGGCCGGACAAACCAGATATAAAGCTAGCGGGTCTGACAGTACTGAAAACGCCATGGACTGGCATCAAACTCCATTGTTGTTGGGAACCATGAATCATTCGATCCACCAGATCTCCATCACTGATACTCTCCGCTGCTCTATCAATGAGTTCTAATGTCTTTAGTCTCTGCTCGCGGCCGGGATGGCAGTTATTAGCCAACATGGGCTTCGTGCTGAGGTAGTTTTCTTGAACCATTAAGAAACTCTTCTCATGATCATTGAAGTAAAGTTCGATTTTGTCGTTCAGAGTAGCTTTGCTCGCTGGAGCGAACATTCCTCCACCCAGAATCTTGTGGCAAATATCCCATGGCTTCAAGACCACTGATTTCTCCCAGGCCTTTGACATGGCTTTTCCATCCTCAAAATCCATCACGGATTGATCAAGTTTGATAGTCGATATCATGTTGATGATCTGGCGAATATCCTTGTTGCTGCCTTCAATGAGCGCATCGATAACAGGCATCGGAAGCTTCATGCCCTCTCTATGGCAAATAGTGGCGATGCGAGATCTAACCATCTCGACGGTGGGTCGCTTAAATAAAATGTCCAAAGTAACATGGTCGAATGGTTTCATCTTTGGGAGCTTGCGCTCATTGCATATTAAAATCATGGGGATATCAGTTGTCTTGCACAATTTTGCCAAAGCCCCGACACCACCACGATCTCCGGCCGACATGCCATCAACTTCATCCATGATCAACACAATCTTCTTCTTCTTCGCGTCGACAGATTTCCCGTCTCCGGAGAAGAACCCAAGCATTGATGTATTGTTCAATACTTCTGTCAAGCCCGACTCAACGAGCTTTTTGCTTCGAGTGTCACTAGCATTGCTCTCCAATATATCATAGCCAGCCAATTTAGCAGCAAGATGAGCAGCAGTAGTTTTTCCAATGCCAGGTGGACCATGAATCATAATCGCTCGATAGCCACCGAGACCTTCAGGCCCCTTTTTCTCGAATTCGTACTTGTGAGCATATGCCCAGCCCTTCAACCATTTCTGTATCTTTTCAACGTTGCCCTTATTTCCACAGATTTGGTTAATTTGTGTTGGGGCGTACTTGCTAGTCCATAGCAAGGAGCTTGTGGGTGGTGGAGGTGGTGGTGGAGGTCTAGAGGTAGAGCCCTTTGAGGAAGCAAGTTTCTCAGCAACCTTTCTTGCCTTCTCAGCTTCGGCAGCTTTCTTTCGTTCCTCTTTTTCCATCTCCTCGGCCTCTTGCTGGATCTTAGCCATTTCCTTTACCTTCTTCTCCATGTTCGCCTCAGCGGCTTTTCCGTCTCCGCCGTTTGCTGGCATCGTCGCAATAATAGCAAATAAGCCATCTTCGTCGACGGTTTTGATTTTGAGATCTGCAATTTTCTTGAGCTTAGAAGGACCAGCATCATTGCCGAGAACCACGAAATCCGTCTTTCCACTGGGTGCAGTTGTGACTTTACCACCGTATCGCTTAACCAGTGCGTGCCCGTCGTCTCTTGACAAAGTTTCGAGTAAACCAGTAAAAACAAATGTCAAGCCAGCCAGACAATTTTCCGCCCCTTCGGGAATTTCTTTCGAACCTTGCGCAGGAGGGGCAGCAGCAGCGTTACCCCCACCAGCAGCATTTTTTCTCCAATCGAATGGTTTCGCGTCTGGGTCTTTCGGAGGAGGAGTTGGGGCTCGTACGAGAGGGATATTATCGAGGATAGCTTGTACTGTCGCGCTTTCCTTCTTTTCGACCTTCTTCGCTGGAGCTCGCTTCTTGGCCGGGGGTTGTTTAGATTTGCTTTTTACTGATTTGATGTTGGGTACAAGATCGTCATCATCATCTTCGGATTCCCGGTCCACGGATTTTCTCTTCTTACTTGTCCCCCTCGCCGCAGGCTTTTCAATGGGCATATCATCACTATCATCCAGATTGGCGAAGTCCTTCATCTCGACATCTTCGTCTTTTATTGCCGATTTCTTCTTCGTAGCAGACTTCTTGGGTTTGACTATCATTGGCTCATCGTCGCTATCGATCTCAACGTATGCATCCTTCTCCCTGCCACCCTTCTTGACATCGGCCACGAAAATATCATCTCCTGCATCATCATCGTCATCCAGAAATGCCAATTCATCCAGATCCACGTTTTCGCTGTAGGTCTTTGACTTGTTTTTGCGCGTAGACGATGCTCGGCTAGTATTCTCGGTTTTGGAAGTTGCTAGAGGTTTGGTAGGTGTTTCCTTGGGAGGTTTAGGTTTCGCCTTTGATTTGGTAGATGCGAAGTAGTCATCGGTTGTGGTCTCTTGACCTTTGGGTGATTCCTTTTTGCTAAATGATCGTCAATGGGGGTTGTTTCCACATGTGTTTTGGTAGGCATACACTTTCTTAACCGCCGATTGCTTTGGCGTAGCTTTCTTGGGTCTACTAATATTTAGCACACATCGCGGTTTGTAGCGTGTACTACCTACGTTGGCTCCTCATCATCACTATCATCAAGAATCTTGCGGTTTTCTGCCCCAGGATTAGCAACCAAAATCCCACATGCAACTTTAGGCAGGGAAACATACTGCCTCGTTTCTTCTTGGAGTCTTCCCCTTTCTTGACCTCCTTCTCCCTGATAGGAGTGGAAGTCTTGCCGCCAAAGAAACTCCTGATGTCGGCGGGCATGTTGGGCTGTTGACGTTGACGTCGATAAAGTTGAACTCTCGAAGGTCAAAATGGTGACGCGACTAAAACACTTAACGCGACTTTCTTTCCAATCGCGCAGGAACTATTAAAGCGGCGATAAGATGCAGGGGTTGAGGCCGACTCTCCGTATCAAAAGCCGATGCTTAGTCATTCACTGCCTTCAGAACGAGAGACATTGAAGCTTTACAGAACCCCAGAGCTCAATAGAGCAATCCACCACCACCATGAATTCCCGAAGCGTCTCGAGCTTCGCCGCTCACTTCGAGAAGCTCTCGATAGCTTCCACGCCACTAAGGCCCATCATCTCCCTCTCAACCCCTTGGTCAAGCCTCCGACCAACTCCCCCGAAAAATGTCACTCCCATATCCAGCCGACCATTCTCCATTACTGCAAGCCGGGCAGGCGATTGGCTTTTGCCAACAGCACCAGAAAAGAAAAGATCACGAAAGGGAAGACCTCGTGTGCCAACTGGAGGATCTGCGAGAGGAACAACGATGGTATGGGGGGAATATGGGCTGAGAATGTCGGACCACCATCGAAGAGTTAGCGCTTCGCAGTTGAAGAATGGGGAGGAGGCTATCAAGGTTCGACTAAAGGGAATGAGATATCGTCTTTATAAGAGGGTTTGCGCGAGCATTGGTGTCTACAGCAGTGGTAACGAGGTATGTTTGGAAATCGCTGGAAGGCGGGTCTAATTTGTGGAACTAACCTCTTGTTAGGTTCGTATGGGAAAAGGAAAGGGTTCTTTTGATCATTGGGCTTCCAGAATTGCTGTCAGCAAGATCATTTTTGAATTGAAGGGAGATATCCACGAGCAAGTGGCGAGAGATGCGTTTCGATTAGCCGGCAACAAGATGCCAGGTCAGTTTTGCTAATTCTACTTTTATGGCTGCTTGTATTGATTATGTGTTAGGTCAATATGAATTCGTAAAGAAGGGAGACCCTCCTGTGGTGGGAATAACCAAATTGGATGGAATAACACTGGCAGAATTGAAACGACCAAGGCGGGCGGTTCCTCTTCCTATGCCAACGATACCTGGATCAGAATCTTCTCCAACCATTTCCCCAGGTGCTTAGGCTCTATTTGTTTCTCTTCCGCAAGAAACGGAATACTTGTAAAATATGGCGTGTTAGAAATAGGAGCGAGATATCGCCCAATGTATAACCCAAAATTCTTTCTAAAATAACGAAATGGAGACTCGTTGTATTGGTTAACTCGAGTAGCTCCATGCATATCAAAGCAGGCTCTATATTTTGCGTTCTCCGCAAGCTCAAAATCAATCTTCTGGTACACCAACTAATCACGATCCCACAGCCATGCCCCCTTTTCACCCCAACATTTCTCTCATACTCCAGACTCCAAAAGAAAAACGTTAGAAAGTCTAAATAACTTAAGCCCCTAAATACCCTAACCTCTTCAAATTTCAACCCTCTCAAAGCAGGACGAAAAAAATGAATAGCAATTAATCGGTCACCTACACATAACCCGATTCTGTGTAGCAATTAGTAGGTTGTCTACAAATAGGCTCGATTTCGAAAAACTGCGGCTATCTGTAGGTAACTTACAAATAGTCCGGGCCTGAGAACCATGTAGCAACAGGTAGGTAACCTAAATATAGTCCAGTCGCCCACCCAGCCTTGCTGTCGGTAGATAACCTACAAATAGCCAAATCATAAAAATCCAGTCATCAAACTTCTACCTCCAAGTCCGAACGA
>LLCD01000242.1:0-22815 GCA_001414355.1 Hymenoscyphus salicellus
TAGTTATCCTATGTGCTAGCGCTCCGACATCTCTCTTATCAACAGAGCTGTACCTTCCTTCTTCTTCAGAATCCCAGAGATTGTTCCCCAGATGCTGAAGAACATCGAAGGCTCTCACTGGGTACCTTCTTTTGTCAAAGAGAAGCGCTTCGCAAGCTGGATCGCAAACGCACGAGACTGGAATGTTTCTCGAAACAGATATTGGGGCACCCCAATCCCACTGTGGGTCAGTGATGACTTGGAGGAGAAGGTTTGCATTGGTAGTGTTAAAGAACTCAAGGAACTTAGTGGTTACACGGGCGAATTGACCGATCTACACCGTGACAAGATTGATCATATCACCATCCCGAGTAAGCAGGGCAAGGGCCAGCTAAAACGCATTGAAGAAGTTTTCGATTGTTGGTTCGAATCTGGAAGTATGCCATACGCAAGTCAACATTACCCCTTCGAGAACAAAGAGAAATTTGACAAATCTTTCCCTGGAGATTTCATTGCCGAAGGTTTGGATCAAACAAGAGGTTGGTTTTATACCATGCTTGTTATTGGTACACATCTTTTTGGTGTTTCTCCTTTCAAGAACTGTGTCGTCAATGGTATTGTCCTCGCGGAAGACGGCAAGAAGATGTCGAAGCGACTCAAGAACTATCCAGACCCGACTATCGTGATGAGCAAATATGGTTCAGACGCACTTCGACTGTATCTTATCAACTCTCCAGTTGTCCGAGCCGAACCTCTACGATTCAAAGAAGCAGGAGTCAAGCAGGTTGTCGCGACAGTTCTCTTGCCGCTATGGAACAGCTTCAAGTTTTTCGATGGACAAGTGGCTCTCTTGAAGAAGATTGAGAAGATTGATTATTGCTTCGACCCCAAGGCCGAAGCTACCAACACCAATGTCATGGATAAGTGGATCCTTGCCAGCTGTCAAAGTTTGCTCAAATTCGTCAACGAGGAGATGGCAGGTGAGACTTGAAGCCCTTTCATCTTTATAACATACTAATTGGGTGTAGCATACCGACTTTACACAGTTGTTCCACGATTACTAGATCTTATTGACAACACCACGAACTGGTACATTCGTTTCAACCGAAAGCGCCTGAAGGGTGAGCTCGGTTTGGACGACACCAAACATGCCCTCAACACTCTTTTCGAGGTACTTTTCACTCTTGTCAAAGGCCTCGCTCCATTTACACCTTTCATCACCGATTTGATCTACCAAAAGCTACTGCCTTATATCCCAAAAGATCTCCAAGGAAAGGACCCAAGAAGTGTGCATTTCTTAGATTTCCCAGATGTAAGAGAGGAGCTTTTCAATGCCGACATTGAGCGACGTGTTGGTCGTATGCAGCGTGTCATCGAACTTGCTCGGGTGTCCAGAGAACGAAGAACTGTTGGCCTTAAGACCCCACTAAAGACCTTGATCGTCATTCATGCAGACCCAGTTTACCTGGAAGACATTAAGTCCTTGGAAGGATACATCACCGAGGAGTTGAACATCGTCAACTTGGTTCTCTCATCCGATGAAGCTAAGTACAACGTTCAATACAGCGTCAATGCGGATTGGCCAGTTCTCGGCAAGAAGCTCAAGAAGGATGTACAAAAGGTCAAGAAGGCCCTCCCAGGATTGACCAGCGAGCAGGTGCACGATTACGTTCTCACCAAGGCCATAACCGTGGATGGCATCAAGCTTGAAGAGGGCGACCTCGTCGTGAAGCGTGGTTTGAAAGATGACGAGTCTTCGAAGAATCTGGAAACAAACACGGATGAAGATGTTCTTACCATCCTCGACGCCGAGATTTATGCCGACCTTGCAGATATCGCAGTGGCTCGGGAGATCATCAATCGTGTTCAGAGACTGCGAAAGAAGGCTGGCCTCCAGCCCACGGACGATGTGAAGATGGAGTACAAGGTGATTTCGGACCCAGATAAGACTGGACTCGAGGACGCGTTTGTGAAGCAGAGCAAGGCCATCGAGAAGGCTTTGCGACGACCAATTGATCAACATGTTGTTACGGCTGTTGATGGAAAAATCCCCGAGGGCAAGGAAGAGGGAATCATCTTGGAGGAGGAGCAAGAGATCCAGAATGCGGTATTTTTGCTGAGATTGTTGAAGCTATGATGATTTGATGGTCGGATGGGGCTTACGATGGGATGATGTGCGCTGTTAACTAGAAAAACAACATGTAAACTTTCTTTTGCTCAATAAAAAATGCTTCTTTTTAGACAACTGGCATGAAATTTGTAGTGAATAATAATTTTCGTGAACTTGGCCGAAGACTGAATCTTATCTCACAGCTGAACGCCCCTTTTGGTGATACACTTTTGTACATTGTTTCTCATCGCCAACCAGGTTTCTTATAATGATCCGTTCATCATGACTTCCTTTTGGCAGCAGCCTGCATACATTAGCAATGTACACCAATTTGGGCTTGTGTATCTTACAATATAACAATTCTTCAGCATCAGAAATTCCGTCAAACATTTGTCCTTATGCACCGAATTGTAATCCGCCACGATGCATTTTCCATACGCTGAACTCTGTCAAAAAAGTTAGACGAGGAGCACGGGAAAACAAGGAGTGAATTACCTCGGTGGAGCATTTTACAACAGCTTGAGCAAACTTCTCAATTGGCTTTGTTCGGCCTGGCATTTTGAAGCTTCTCGGAAGTTGAGTTGTCGAGGAGAATTGTGAGTTGGTGATGGTGTTGATGAGCGGCGAGGTTCTGGCGATCAATTGGGAACCTTAAATCCTTAGCGCCCTTTTTGACCCAACCACCCAAAAAGTCGCGATACTCGGCCCAGCAGATAACGCGCTCGCGAAGTCAACACTCTTCTACTTCACTTCAGACGCTCCAACATCGGACACTTTTTAATTGTTGGTCTACCATCGCATCCATTGTCGCAGCGAGCTTTTCTCCTTTCCCAGCTTTTGAAGCTGTATCATAATTCAGAACTTCGCCGGCTTCGATTCATTTGCGACAAGACCACCAAATACCGATCACCATCCCCCACCTCGAATGCCTTGTTCAACATGGAATCCCCAAAATCCCTCTATCATGAGGGTCACCCCTATAGAGGGTTGGAATATAGCAATGAAGGCGAGCACTCTCCAGGATTACGATGGAGTGACTGGCTAACAGTGCGATAGATGTCGCAATCCTCCACTCCATGGTTCAACGGGCCCAGGCCATGTTACCAACTCTCCCATACCGAGAAAAGCTACCTACAAACGCATTATTCGACGCATACTTCGCCATCCTTCCTGAAATTGGGCAAGATCCCGACCACGATAATCGATATGCGCGCGTGCTGTTCAAAATCGGAGGGCTACGAGGTCCTGGAAGCTTGCTCGAGAAGTTTGAGCGGGTGCTAGCAAGGATGAATATATTTGTCGAGTATGGTGACCGAGAGGAAATTCTGGAATGGGAAGAAGAGCATCCCCTGGTACGAGGAGATTATCATACCATTGGAACGAATCGATCAAGATACGAAGACACCATGGACTCGGAGAACCTACCAAGACGAAACTCCGAAAGCACCAAGTGGGATTTAGGCCTTGAAAATCCGTCGAATCGTCAGACGAAAAGTGCAGAGGGGGACATTAGCGGAGAGAAACGGGCGGAATTCATGCAGGAAATGCAGCGATCGCGACCATCAGCTCCAGTCCCAGAACAGCTCAGAGAGTATCCCGCAGAGGCTTCGCGCGAAATCGTTGAAGACTGGCTCCATACACACCAACAAAAACCCAGGAAAGGACGTGGGAGATCCCCTTCGACAATCGGCAGTTTGCGGGGACCTCGCAGCTCGACGTCTACTTCCTACGATCGACGAAGCTCACCACCAATTTCCTCCTTTCCGCCTTCGGATGAATTCCCCGATCCTAGCGAAACTGCTATAACCTCGAACGAGCTTGCTGAAGCCGACGAGCCTGCGGACGATTACAACCAACAAACTCCTAATTTGATGAATATCAAGGCATCAGTAACCTTCCGGTACAACTCGAAGATGAAGGCTAGACTTGAATTGCAGCAATGGCGAGAGAAGGCCATCGAACTTCGAAACAAACGTTTACAAATGGAGAGAGTGGCAGATACACACGATCGAACTGTTCTAATGGGAGGTGCGTTGGCAGGGTGGCGTGCTCTTTCCATTGAGAGGCGTCAAGAAAAAGAAAACCAGTACTTTTACGAACATCTCGAAGACCGCGCGGAAAAAGCTAGAGATTTGTTTCTCGCGTCCAAAGCTCTCTTGCACTGGGCAGATAACACCCAGGAGCAAGTCGAGAAGACTGCAGCTGCTCGAAATCATATTGTTGGATCGCGATGCTTCACTGCTTGGAATCAATTAACTACAGTCAACGATTTCAAAGTCAAAAGAAATGTACTCAAGAAATTCTTTGGTGCTTGGAAGAAGCGCAAGGAGGCAGTCGACTGTCAAAACCAGGCAGCGATCCAAACATACCAAGGTAATCTTGCTTATAAGGTATATCTGGATTGGGTTCACGGAATATGGGAGAACAGGGCCTACGAGTTTTACACTGATGGACTGAAGAGTCGATTATTTTACAGTTGGTTTGATACATATCGCCAAACATTGGATAACCACAGAGTTGTCGAGCAGAACCACCGCGATCAGGTTGTTCATAAGGCATTGATAGCTTGGAAGGATCAGATCATCAAACACAACCAACAAAAGGAGCAAGCCGCAGCCTTCTATAAAGCAAAGGCTCTTCGAAATGCGCTCAAAAAGTGGGGCAGGGAAACTCGAATCATACCAATGCAGCAAATCGTTGAATCCAAAGTCAAAAATCGCCTCGTCCGAGGAGCGCTTGCCACCTGGGCGCTTCGAGCAAAGCAGGAAAAACAAGCTGCTGGTATGGATCGAGAGAACATTTTGAAGGAGGCAATTGTAACCTGGCGACACAAACTACGACAGAAGATGGTCGCAGACAGAGTCAACCACAGAATCAAGGCCGAGTGCATGTATAAATTGGTACTTGCTCAAAGATGTGGTACATTGCAAAAGAAACGAAAAGAAATGACCCTTCGAAGAATCCTCCGCAGCTGGGCAGACAAAGCCATGGCTGTACGAGAACACCGACTTGAACAAGAAGCGATAGCGGACGAATATGTCAAACAGAAAGCCTTGAATTCCGTCCTGGGTCTCTGGTATAAACGAATGGATCGCCAGAAAGAGATGGAAAGGCAAGCTTTAGCATTCTCAAGACCACGATTGCTGGAAGGAGTCTTCTCGAAAATGCTGGATCGGTCTGAGGAACAGGCACAGCACGTTCAAGAGCTTGAGACCATGGCTAACGATGCGGCTTACTATTTCAGGGCCTCGAGTGCTATCAAGAAATGGAGAGCTGCCGCAGCATATTCGATCCGCGAAAAACGAAAAGCGGCATATTGTAAAGTCAGGAGAATGGTCAAGATGAATATGGCGAGGAAATTCCTTCGCAGCTGGCGCGACCAGGCGAATCGGATTATTCTCCTTAATGAGAAAACACAAGAAGTGCTAAATAACAAAGCTGTGGTACGTGGAATGGATGCCTTCGACAAATGGAGAGCGAAAGCCGCCGTTGTCGTGGATATGGAGGCAATCGTACGAGAACGGCAGTTGAAGAAGCACTTGGCCTTCTGGAAGCAGAAATCCGATGACCATCAAACTATGGAAAATGAGGCCGCAATGGTATACGAAGAAAATCGCCAAAGTCGGGCTTTCAAGAAATGGAATCTTGAAACCCTAAAGGTGCAAGCTCAAGCGAACTACGCTCTGGACATCAGGGAGAAGAATGCCAAGAAGCATTTCCGGAAGATGTTTGCCCACTGGCATCAGCAATCCCAGCAACAGATGTATCAGCAAACATATCAAAGCCAGCCTCCGCCACCGCCTCCACAACCTCCACCCCAATCGGAACCGCGTTTTCCTCGATCGAAACTCATTGAGAAGTTTCGGAAAACAACAGTTGAGACGTCGTCAGATTTTGGTGAGAGTGACGATTTCGCACCTTCCCGATCTATACCAGCATATCTAAATACGCCTTCGAGGAGAAGGACCAGAATGACTACTACACCAAAAGCGCCTCTATCTACGCCGTACGAACGGCAGTTAAGAGCGACATATGGAGGGGAAGGAATGAGGGGGAGAGGATTCAGAATGAGTGGGTTTGAGGATATCCTAGAAAGATCTTTTAACGAATAACGAACGAATGACGAACATAACGAATCACGAATCAGCATTATTATACCCCAACTTTTATATCAGGTCTTGGCGTGGGGTAAAAGGAAACGGCGTTTTTGGGAATTAGGAGGAGGGGTTGGATGATTATGATCGGCGTCGAGAAGATGCATGATTGGCGTTTTTTGGTTGTACCAATAGGAAAGGCTTAAACTTAATGTGTAGATGACAGAATGCATCGCTTATCGCGATTCTCTTGTTGAGCTTCAATGTAGATGGTTTGCTCTACGTAACACGAATTCGAATGATAAGATTAGTTTGCTTTAAAATGTCTTGGGAAAGTAGCACTGCATATGTACCTGTACGACTTCCTCTCTTGTAGGGTGCTTTGGGATACTCGTAATGTTAACGTATACCTTTGGCAAAGTACTTGGGATATTTGGGAATTGTTTCATGCTATTGGAACAATTTAAATATTGAATTCAAGTTACGCCGAGCCTACCTGTGCTGGGTTGACAAGCGAGGCATTGCTTTATCTCAGGACATCTACGATTAATTATTTATTCTTACGAGACCGAACTCAACCCCGACTTATGTATTGTTTCCTTTTTTAAGGTGTGCTTCAGGTCGATACCTACAAGGATATCCAGCCGCCTTTATTGTAGTCTGCAACCGAGCCTGGTGGCACTGAGCGAGATAGTGAGTGACAGGATAACAATTACCTCAAATATGTCCTTCCCAAAAACTGTGAGATAAATCATTTCTAGACTTCCCTGAGACATCCTCAAGTGAAATGTTTCCACAATGAATTCGGAGAAAAGCACGAGAACGCTCGTGATTCACAAAGATCATTTACCATGGAGCTTCCAATTGGCCCGTCGTCCCCATGCACGAGCACGAGGCTCCAGAAGTCAGTTGCGCTTTCGCGAGGCCAACACTCCGACCAGCAATCCAGTAATTCACACCACTTTCTTCCAATACACCCAGTTTGAGCACAAGCTTCTCCGTCCTTATACCCAAAGAAGCCGGAAAACTCACAGGAATCGCATCTCGGTCTTTGAGAAGGAGGAACGACTGCGATGCAAGGAACTCGATAGTATGCGAGCTGTGCTCCCCGGAAAGCCTAGGGCTAAGCTCCAAGCTGTCTGTACGGGCTGTTGGGACGGAAGGCGACTTATTGTTTGAACCACACTTTCTCATGGGGTATTGAGGGGATTACTGATGTGTGGGATAGGCGTATATTACTGGCAATGCCTTCGTTATTTTGACGGGCCCGGAGACGATCCTACAGACGATTTACGATGACGACGAGGCCGAGCTCGAGGCTATCGCTTTGGATGAGGCTTCGGGGAAGATAGCTACGTGTGTGGGGGGAGATGTGAGGATATACAGACCTTATGGTCAGGATGAGGGTGCGCTGAAGGTATGGTGGAGGCCTTGTATCAATACGCTGGATGGGTGGTGGGCTGACGGATGGACAGTGGGCGCTGCAACACAGTTTCTCGGTCGAAGCACCTAGCACCAATGAGGCGACGACATTGTCATGGGGTGTGGCGGAGGAGTTATTAGTAGGGGGAACTTGGTTGAATTTATACTCGACTCTGGAGGACGAGACTGATGCGCCAACGAGAATATACAAGCAGGCACTCGCGAATCCCGTTAAACTCGCCCATTTTTCGTACGATTCGGTATATATTGCTTCGACGGGGAAGTATGACAGGCTTGTTAAGATTTGGAGGAGGCTGTCGTTTGGGTCGGACGATACACGATTCGAAATCAGTTACCTCCCTCATCCTGCGGCCGTGACGAGCATACACTGGAGGAGACCGTATCATGTTGATCAAACAATTGACAATGTGCTTTACACAATTTGCGCCGACAATAAACTGCGCATATGGGCAGCTACGGATCCACATGGATTACAATTCTTGCAGCTTTGGGCTGAGATTGATTTGAAAGAATCCATACAACCTAGGGGTCTTTGGATGGGGGAAACATCCAGTGTGAGATATGCTTTTATCATCGATGGGAGAGACTTTCTACTCGCGACCGAACATGCTGTTCAAGCAAGAGCAGCTACAAACGTCAAGGAAAACCACGCTCTAGCGCACTTAATCGAGGTTGCGAATCGAAGCCCGGAGATTTGTGTTGTACTAGACGGGTTGGGAAATATGTCTGCTTGGGGTCTAGAGAATGTAGGCTGTAAAGCAAGGCAGACAACGAACATTTTCAATGTTGCTCATGTGGATGGTTTGGAAATTGGTCTACCCAAGGCTCTCACAGAGGACTCGGCGTACGTTCAATTCCATAACTATTGCAAGAATGACCAAGGAGGGCTCAATCTTCTAGTACATCATTTTGATGGTAGGATAGAGGTCTTTGAAAGTAATGTTGCGGATTTGTTTGATCCTTCGCCTAGGAAGCATAGATTTGCCCGGAAAGCTACCTGGACGGGCCATGCTTCCACAATTGGAAAAATTATCAGAAATGTTAGCGGAAGAGCCATCGTTTCAAGAACGAGCGGCAACGAGGGGATCGTATGGAAACACATGGACCGTGAGGGAGGAACTTCTGTATATCGCCAGAGCATCATCACCGAAAGCGACCGTATTCACAGAATTTGTGTCATGCGAAAAGGCAATTTCGTCATATATTTACATTATGACAAAGTTGTGCTTTGGGATACTCGGAAAGCTCAAGCGACACGCCTTGCAACGTGCTCTTATTCAGCTGAGGGCAAACCTCTTTGCGTTCTCATGCTTCCCGAAGTTAAGAAAGAGGGACCTGTAGCTCATATCGCAACAATCACCTCCAAGATGAAGGGTATTGTTTGGGAAGTTCAACTTCCTGCATTTGGAGGAACTACCGATGAACAAAATGGCTTTCATGAACCCTCAATTCGGGAGTTCTGCCAATTCGACCTTGGAGTTAATGATGACGTTTCGTATGTTTTGCCTGTAGACCCAGCTGGATCGCCTCCAGTCATTTCGGGGTTTCTTGATACTTTCGCGAGAGATATTGCTATCTCATATACACACTCTGGCATGCTTCGTTCGTGGACGGCGAGAATTGATTTTGCGAACCAGAAAGTTGATTGGCTGGAGACTTGCTCTGTCGATACTGGAATAAGTGAGCCTGCACTTGCAAGTGGCAGTTCGATACGGAAAGCTGCACTTGTAAATTCCACAAGGTCAAAATTAACGATTTGGGATGTCCGGGGAGCTCAGCTCGAGTATTCTGAGGACTACGAGGATCAAGATACCATTCGAGATTTGGATTGGACATCGACACCAGCCGATCAATCTATTCTTGCTGTGGGATTCCAGTACAGGGTGATTCTCCTCGCTCAGATGCGATACGACTACCTACATAAAGGACCAGCTTGGTCTGCTATCAGGGAGTTCAACATTCGAGATCTTACACCCCACCCCATTGGTGATTCCTGTTGGCTAGGAGGGGGCAATCTCATCATCGGTGCTGGAAATCAACTCTTTGTGTTTGATAAGGCGGTTGATACTACAGCTCCTGTTGTGGCCAATCTCGGACTTGCTCACCAGAAAACACCTTGGAATCTCTTCGATGTTGTTTCCAGACTGAATGGTCCTCTTCCTGTTTATCATCCTCAATTTCTGGGGCAGTGTACACTTGCCGGGAAGAGTGCACTTGTTCAAAAGGTATTGATTGCGTTATACAAGACGCTCAAATACTATGTTGAGAGCGATGTGATTGATAACCATCTTGGAATGGACTTGGAGGAGTTTTATGAATCCTCTGATGTAAGTCTTGACCTGCTTGAAATCTCCGAGAGTATTGCTAAATATAATAGAACATTTCATCCTCAACAGCAACAAACAAAGGCACAAAGTCCTTCAGCAATTTCACAGAGGAAGCGGATGAAGTAGAAACGGTGACCGAGGAGGTTGCAATGGCAATAAACGAAAAGCTTGCTAAAGTCGCCCTGCCTCAGCTCTCAAGACAAGAGCAAATCCATCTGGCTGATATTGTTGAGTGTGTCTCCATTGTTGAGAAACAGCGAAGATCCATGGACGATAATGCCGCTAGATTTATGCTCTTCTTTCGCCAGCTTGCTTTGCGCAGGGGCAGGGCAAATGAGGTCAATATCAGTTGGAGAGAGATCATCTGGGCATACCATAGCAACAGTCAGGATATTCTGGTTGATATGGTTAATCACCAATTCCACGGCAAGATGTTGTGGGAGAATGCAAGAGAGAGTGGGGTCTTCATGTGGATGACCGATTTGACTGCTCTAGTAAGTCCTAATATTCTATCAATCCCAATGCTAACATATATTGTAGAAAGCACAATTCGAGAATATCGCTCGAAATGAATACACCAAGAGCGATATGAAGAATCCTGTCGATTGCACTCTGTTCTACCTTGCGCTTAAGAAGAAAGCTGTACTTCAAGGTCTTTGGCGAATGGCTGCTTGGAATCGCGAGCAGTCTGCTACCATCAAACTTCTTAGCAACAACTTCCAGGACAAGAAGTGGAAGACTGCTGCTTTGAAGAATGCATATGCGTTGCTAGGGAAGCATCGAAATGGTGAGCAAATTTGTTACGTGTTGTGGACTTTGTGCTAACATGAGAGACAGAATATGCGGCAGCCTTCTTCTTGTTAGCAGATTGTCTGAAAGATGCCGTCAACGTGATAATAAATCAACTGAAAGATGTTCAACTCGCAATCGCAGTGACTAGAGTCTATGAAGGAGACAGAGGCCCAGTTCTACGGGAGCTCCTTCAAGATAAAGTCTTACCACTAGCAGCACAAGAAGGCAACCGCTGGCTAGCATCATGGGCCTTCTGGATGCTCCACAGACGAGATATGTCTGTACGAGCCTTAATCGTAAGCTTCCTCCCCACCTTCCCCTTCCTTTCTCAGAAACGTCCTAATCATCCAACGCAGTCACCAGTCTACACCCTCCTCGAGACACCTCAAACCCCCGACCTCCAATCCAAACTCTTCCTCACAGACGACCCCGCCCTCGTAGTCCTCTACTCCCAACTCCGCCAGAAAACTCTTCAAACTCTCCGTGGTGCATCAAAGATCACGCCGAAAGTTGAGTGGACCTTTGTTCTTCATAATGCGAGGTTGTATGATCGGATGGGCTGTGATCTTCTGGCGCTTGATCTGGTTAGGAATTGGGAGTTCCTTCTTCCGGCCCCGACGACGACGGTTTTCCAGGAGGCGCCGGGGTTGAGGAAGATGTTGAGGAGACGGAGTAGTCTTGTTGTTGCGGATTTACCTACGACAGGAAGGTTCCAGGGTGTGGCGGATATGAAAAGTGGTGGGGGGGCGGTGCATAGGCCGCCGCCTAGTGTTTTTGAGGAGCCAGAGAGTAGTAGTTTGTTGGATAGCTTTGGGTTTTAGTCTGGGGTTGAGAGGATGGGGTTTCTGTGTTTGTATTTCTATTTTTTGGGAAGGAGGGGTGTGTAGTGGAATGGGAAATTGGGATTGGTTTGGGATGGAGGGGAGGAAAGCAAACAGGCCAGGAAGTGATATATTGAGGCATAGCGTTGGAGGAATTTAATAATGTATAGAGTACAAAGAAAAGCATGGAATATCTACTTGTCCTTCTTTCATTCTTCTTGAGTTGTCGTTGATGTGGGGATGAGAAGAGAAGGATGAGAAGAGAAGAATTAGAAGGATGGGAAGGAATGAGAAGGGGGGGTGTGAAGTGAGGTCCGGAGGCCACGGATGATGCTGACACTTTGTTCTGGAAAAGTTTATTTGGACGGCGACTCGCTTGTTGTTTCCCTCGACTCAGGAATTATGGCTTTGGGGGGAAAGGGTTTGGGAAGCTTGGAATTCTTGAGAGTGTTGCATGTCGCGATTCTTAGTACCTTTTCTTGAATAAGGTTGAATATGAGTGTATTCTTATATTTGTTACATGTCGCGATTCTTAGTACCTTTCCTTGGAAGAGGTTGAATAGGAGGGTCTTCTGGGTGAGCTCTTGTTTGTGTGGTGTTTGTTGCAGGTCGCGATATTTAGTGGGAAATATGGGTTTTCCTCCTAGTGCACCTTCTCTGCCTTGATTATGCGCACTAGCTGGGATGATTATTTGGTTTGTAAGAAAGGGCTTAGCGGAATGAGGAGTTCAGCCTCTCTATTCTTCTAAATGTTCCCGTGTAATATTCTAAGTTGTCACGAAAATCCCGAGGTAATGGTTGGATGGATGCTCTCAGAGTAAAGCTCTTGACTCATAACTTTTTGGGGAAGGAGAGTAAAACGGGACTTCAGGGTGACGAAAGTACATGGAGAGGAGTCGGGGAAGAGATGTTATGTCTTTGGTGTTTATCGGAATTGTTCTTGCTTGCCAGGACAGTTTGGCTGGGTTTTCATTGGTGGACGAGAGGGCCGTGGTATGAGCCTTCTTTAAATGCAATTCAGTGGTCTTCTTTGAAGTTGTATTCTACTGAAGCTGTAAGATTAGGTTAGGTATACACACTGCCAATGCATCTGCAATTTACAAAGAGTGCCAAGTTTTGTGACCGAAGATCAACTGTCCAAGCAACTCAATTCCCCACATTCCAACAACGTGACAAGATTTTCTCGCTGAGTCAATCTTATGTAGAGGGAAAGTTAATTATTCTTCGTTGCACATCGCCGTATTTAGTCCCCCTTTCGAAATTAAAACTGTTTCGGGGCTTGCCCTTGCTTAGTGGACAGGTTGAGCTTCGTTGCACATCGCGATAATTAGTTACCTTTTTCTATTCTTGCAAATTGAGGCTGACAAGAGTCATGCTAGGCTTAACCTTGAAATATTTCTCAATTACTTGCTTAATTGAGGTATGTTGCATATCGGTTAGTTGAACTTTCTCGTGTTTCTGGGGCTGAAATCCGTGGGTCGGTTACCCCTTTTCACGGAAGCGCCATTTGACAACTAGGCTACACCTTGATAGCATCTCTTTTAGCACAGTACTGAGTCTCCTTTTTTATCAACATGGTTTGGTTCGTTGCATGTCGCAATTTTTAGTAGAACTTTATGTGTCTAGAAGTATACGGATGGGAATTTTTTTTCCAAAGCGGGTTCTGTTGATTCCGTTCAACTGACTACTGAACCAAACCTCGAGAGAACTTCTATTAGTACCTTTTTACGTCACTTAAAGACAATTTGTGGCACATCCCACTTTTCAGCTAAACACTCTACTATATTCTCAGCTGAAAATGTCATGGATTGTTCGAAATCTCGTTGCCACTTAAAAAAACCGCTTGTCCGGTTCGTCTCCCAAACGATTTACTGGATTGGCCTTCGACAATAACCTTTTGGCACCGGGTTCCTTGATTTTCAGCGCCTTCATTACATATCGCAAAAATTAGTAAATCTCTGTAAACTTTCCGCAGTGAAAAGTCATGGGTTGACCGACGTTTTTATAGTTCGTCTCTGTAACGGCCTAGCCCTTGCTTAATTTCTGACAGCTAGCCGACACTAAGTAGTTTTCTTAGTCAACCAGTCTCCTGTTTTTGCGCCAAAGACCCAAAGATCCTTCTGTTGGGAGATCGTGAAAGTTTTTTTTTCGTTGCAAGTCGCGGTTCTTAGTTGGGAATCTCCAGCTTGGGGAGTCCTGCGTTGGCCAACATTTCTTTGGTAACTGGGCTAGCTGGCACTTTTTTCTGATGATTAGCCGTAACCTAGTTAGTAGTTTAGTCTCATATTTTGTCCAGGGAAAGGTTTCATTCTTTGCGAGGTCTTATAATTGTATTTCATTGCACGTCGCGATACTAGTTCCCTCTTTGGGTCTCGACTATTTGAAGACTTGTATGGGCTGATCCACGCTTGGTACCTTTCTTTTCCATTTGAGTTCAATTTTAATCGAGTAACTTTGCTCAAGTTTGGGTTAGTATGCTTAACTAAGTTGACTCCGCCCCTTTTCTGGGCCCGCTGATGCGGATATTTGCGTTGAGGTGGAAATGAACGCCTTCGCTAGTTTCTATGCGACTTATAAAAACCCTTTCCGAGAGCCGTTCCTTACTCAGTCAATGAAGCTGGTTAGTTGAAAAGAGCATTGCCGGAGGGTTAAAATAAACCGTCCATAGTTCCGACCATCTGGACTTTTATACTAGATCATCCCAGGCCATCCTTGCAAGACCCTTGGTACCTTTCCACTGCAATTAGCAATTTTACATCAAGTGAACAAGGCGGTTTGAGATAAGTCAAGTTAAACATCGTGGTGTGGAGAACACGAATACGTAGTCTATTTACACGTCGCGAACCCTCCTAGTTCCGCTGTCGTTTACCTTTATACCAGGATGTCCCTTGTTTACAAAGATGTTGGCGCCATTCACTCTTTTGAAATTTTCCTCTCTTTTTCCGAGAGTTCCGCTGCGGTGTTGCATGTCGCGCTCTTTAGTGGTTTTAGCTCTGAGTCTTTAAGTAAGGCTAAGAGGACTTTTTTAGGGCATGAGTGGTGTGTTCGAGGGATACGGATTCTAATTAAAGTCTTGCCCTCTCACACTGGTGCGGAGCTGGACTCTTTTGTCGCTGACTCGTGAGCATTGTTGGTGCTCGCCGTGCATGAGTGGTTTGTGCTTCATGGGAAGCCAAAAGGAACCGGTGTTGATAAAACTTTTGTGACTTTGGACCTAAGGATATAAGAGCCTTTACTTTGGTCTATGTTGATGAGAGTTGGGGTGAAGGAGTTTTCCTTGGGACGGCTGAGAACCCGAAGCCACACTGGCGGAAAGGGGTGGAGCCCGAAGCGAATTTAGCGAGGGGCTTTGAACTTGGCGTTACAGTCGTATCAATTTACTCGCAACGAACTAGTATGGTGAATCTCGCATGCGACAAGTTGGAATTAGAGGGTTGAAATAAATACTAGCAGGGGATGAACAGTTTCATTAAACGCAGCTAAATTTTGCGATGTGCAATATTTGCTTTTCAAAGGGGTGTTTAGATGAGAGTAGTGTCCAGAAGTAGTAAAATAGAAGGCAGGAGTAATCAATAGACTCCAAGCGAGGCTGAATTCTAAAGCAGCTAAGCATTGCGATTTGCAACAAAGTACGAGGAGGCGGTCCCGTTGATTCTTTTCTTCATACCTCAAAAAATTATAGCCTTTTACCAGCAGTGCAAATCTCAAGACTTGGACAAATCAAATCTGGAAAATCTGATAAAGTAGTTAGAATGATAGAGGATAATGCAGAGGAAAGACGTGCTTGTGTGGTTCAATGAGATGGAAACTTCCTCGCTGGCATTTTGATAAAAACCCGATCAACCCCCGAGTTTGCCGAACACCACGTAGCAAAAACAACCTCCTATGAAAGGACGACCCTAACGATTAAAACACCCTAAAAATTGCGAACTGCAACAATGATTTTCTTCTTCTCAAGCGCGCAAACTTGACTCGAGATGAAAACCTAACTGTGCCCTAGTAATAATTGATTGCGAGGCACTTTAAAAGCTCCCAGGAGCGCTAAGTAAACATGGGTTACCGTGCGTGGCTGACCGACTAGTTAGTACAATGTCAAAGCACTTTTGTGACCAGGGAGAAAATTTGAAGCAGCTAGGAAAAGAATGAGAGACACTAAATCTCGCGATGTGCAATGAAATCCATTTGCTCGCACTCGTTCACGATACACTCGTTCCTTGGTTGTGATTTCAGGACAGGCGGTCAGCCAAATGCCCTTCCCACGTGACCGCACCACGAAGCACTGGATCACCAGGTTTCCAATTTTTAGGATCACAACCTGGAGAGTAAATTGTTTTGAACATTGTTTGAACAAAGAGTCCTACTATACTATAAGTGCGGAACCTTTGCACTTGCAAGCAATAAATTTAGAATGCTAACAACACCTTCACCCAAAATCAAGCCGCTCGCCAACACCACAACTGGAGTTTCCTCATGTTTTCTGTACGATTTCCAGTACCAATTTACGAATCCACCAATTGCGCGTGCGAGAGTGAAAGATGGAACATTGTACATGCCTGGAGAATAATTAGTAAATGGTATACTAGAGAAATATAGGGAAACATACCGACTGCAACAGCAATACCACCAGGAATCCAAGGATGCCACCTCTTCCCTACAGCGCCCATCTTTATGATGGTCGTGATTGTGAAAATTATAGCAGCGCCTAATGACCATTGCCAGGCCATATATGGAAGTCCTTTCCCGGTCACCAATCGCGCCGTGAAGATCCAGACATAACCAGTGGGGACTTGGAACAACTCGCCAGGTACTTGATATACGCTTGTGTAAAGTCGATAAATGAGAGCACTCACGACTGCGCCGACTGCGCTGCCAATTATTTGTCCCCAGAATTGAGCATTAGGTGCGGCTCCCAACAAATGCCCTGTTTTTAAGTCTTGCATCAAATCTCCAGCCTGCAATGCCCCAGCTTCTGATACAGCCCCAGCAATAAGATTGATCAAAACGGAGTTCTTGTTTGACTGCGGAATTATGAGAGCAAAGAAAAGCTGCGCCAATTTGGAGATTCCTGATACAGGATTGAGATCCGTCTCACCCAATGCTCTTACACCCATTATTGACAACACAAGTGCCATGAAGACTGCAATAACTGTCGCAAAAATGGGAACAAGTTTCCCAAATACAATTCGAATAGTTGCCACGCAAAATATTATCGAAAGTACAAGTCCAATCCAGACTGTACTGTCGTTCACCAAATGTTCAGGCGGCGCGTCAGGTTCCGGGAGGTCCTTCGTTTCTTGCTTAGAAAGAGATGAACCCGATCCGGAGTCCTCGAGGGATGTAGGTCCGTCTTCTCGCCCAACGAGAGGAGCATATCCTCGTTCGTGTTTGCCAGTTGGGATACGAAGGAATCCTTTCCAGTCGCCTTTCTTAATGTTCCGGCGAATTTCTGTGAAGTACTTCCTGCCATTGCTCACAATTGGTCGGATGGCAACATAACCAAGACTGATCACTGAATCAGCCAACATAATTGCTAATGATATCCAAACAATCCAGCCTTTACTTCCAGTCTCCCAGTTGTTTACAGGTCCAGGAGCCCAGCCTTTGTTCTTAGCAAGAGGGGACAGAATTCCCCATCCAACTATCGCACCAATAAGCATGTGTGTGGTGGTTGCAGGCCCCATGATGATACCTTGTCCGACATAGGCCAAAGATGGATTTAAACTCCATAGCCACGAATATTTTAGGTGGTTACCAAGGATGGGCAAACTTCGTAGGATAGGAAAGAAATAAGTGGCAAGAGTATAGGTTCCAGAGACAGCGAATGAGATGACCAGGAGCCGAACTTTTGCTTTCCAAGTACTCTGCTGTGCCTTATCTGGTTCCTCCGTATCGTCGGTCTCGCCCCGACTATCCTCGTAGTCTGTATTGGCTCGATCCTGGTCTTGGTCCCTAGCAGTAACAACCTCAAGTGGACCTTCAACTGTAGCCTCTTTTCCATGCAATACCCCAATCATCAACGCTGTTGCCGTCCCAGATGGAAACTTAAGCTTCTCCCGGATTATAACCTGTCGTCTCAATGGTACCGCAAACACAACACCAAAGAAACACAGCCCCAAGGACCATAATATGAGTTTCCACAAACTCAGAAATATTGGCCCCTGCTCCTCGGATTTCAACATATAATTCAACGCCGGCATTACTCCAACAAATCCGCACCCCAAGGGCATTGTTCCCATGCTCCCTGCCACCGATTGTACCAACACGTTTTCGACTGGTGTAAAGGGCAAATCGAGGTGTTTCGCGAAGGTCTTGAAGAAAGCGAAGCCGATAAGGGAGGAAGGCATGCTCATGCTTGAGACCCAGCCAGTCTGTAGTCCAAAATACATATTCGAGAAGCATATGATAAGACCGACGCCTAAACCGACGGAAATCCCGCGTAGGGTGAAATTTTGCCCTTCGCTGGCATGGCTCGCGATAAAACGGCGGGCGTCGCTGCGTCTGCGAGCTTGTGAGGATTGGATAGCTTCATCTTGGGCGGAGTGAGGATTCGAGGCCGAGATAGACTGGTAGTCGGGACTCGATGAGCTTTCGCCTCTGTCGGGAGCCATTTTGCTCGTTTGTTTTCGAGAATATTTCAGAGTCGCAGATGAACCCTTCGTACGTTGACTCCTGCTATGGCGGAACAGGATGCCATATTGTAACTCAAGCAAAGGAGTGTAGATGTCGCAAAGTGGGAGGGCTGACCAATGCTCCCTTTACAAATCGCGAGCGCTGAAAGGCGTCACCAAGACCCCAGCAATACACAATCCCGAACAATGCCGAAGTACATCCGCCCCTGTTTCGATAAGGGATGAACATACAAATCTTGACTTCTATATCCCAATTTAGAATTCATGATTGGTTTCCGTAATTGACTCTTCAACTATTCAAGTTGGTCTGTTACTCGTTTCAACATGTCATTGCAAACTCAGAAAATTGGTTGGCGATGTTTATATTTACTTAAACAAAGTCGGTACTTCTCAAGTGGGCATGGAGAGTAAAGAGTATTTGGGTCCATCTCCATTAGGCACTTCAAGCTCAATTATACACATGCGCGTCTATCATTGAAATGTCGAAACTTGCAAAAACAACGTGCGATTTTTAATAATACATCACTACGTTTAAAAACAGCCCCTCCAAGGCAGAACTGAAACCAAACAACGAAATAATAAGGCAGACTTTCTCAATGGCAAACACTTCCCTAGCCTTAGGTACACTCGCTTCCAATCAAGTCCTAGTGTTGAACATGAACTTGGATTCAATCCTGTCTCCACCTCGGTTGATTCCAACGTTCACGGTCCATGGCTCAAGAGAAAGGAGCCGTAAAGGTTGGAGTGACAGGCTAGGTAGTCCTTAATCTCAACCTTTGCCCCTTGACAGTTAATTCCCGAAAAGATGAATGTCCTACAACCACTATGAATTATTAGCCCTCGCTCGTCTCATTACAGGAATTATCTCGCAAAGAGAAAATAACTTACTTTCCTGAGGCTTAGACGGAGCGAGCACCCGCGACAGGAACGCAGCGCTCAGATACAGAGCCCTTGATAGTTGTGAATGCACTTGTAAATTGGCCAGCGCATGTATCGTCGCTGTAAGCGTAGGCGCCTGCAAACACGTCTCGGGTCGAGAGGTCTATGGTGATATCAGACATGAGACCTTCTGTCGTTGGTGCAGCAGCTACGAAGGCTACGAGGGATAAGAGAACAGTGATAGAGATGAATTGCATATTATTTAAGTGGGTGAAATTACGTTTGGAGGAGGAAATTTAAGTGGGTTGGAGGGAGAAATGAGATGACGGTTGATGTTGAAAAGATGAAGATAATGAATGGATGTGAAGGAAGTGGAAGGTGATGATGAGATGGAGAAATACTTGAGAGCAGAGAGAGGGATTATATATCTTTCAATATAGAAATTTCTACCCATACGTAAGTTTTGATGTTGTCTTTCAATGCCGCTTCCTTTCTATGGAATACCATTCCTAAATCCTCTGCTACTGTGGAGGCGCAGAACATGATCAACACTACCGCGGTTGCTGTTTCTTAAAGTGAAACCGCATTTAATATGAACTACGTACTAGGCGCTTGACATTGTGATTCATCATAAGCTTCATTACTACTCTATTCCGTACTCGGGAAATTCCAAATCTACTATCCCCTTGATATACGGTGTAAATATAGGTGACAATATTAGTTTATAGGATAGTTGACAGTGTATTTAAACTACGATGAAGTCTGTTCAAACACTTGCCAAAAGTCTGACGAAAAACGTGCATTATTGTGGCAACGTTTATCACTGACAGGAGTCAATTCAAGGGGATCAGCCTCGAAGCACCTGTATCAACTAATATATGGATCAAAACCATGGACTTTTACGTGCAAGGCTCTTGGTCTCCTTTCCAGTGATACATCAATCGTATCCTGGTCAGATCGATAAGAAATACAACGGAATAATTCCATATTTTTTTCTTTCATATCATGGTGCATTTGAAGCGAATCAGGATACCAAAACTTCATGACCTCCGAGTAACAGCGGGGGGTGTTTTTACTCGCTACAATTTAGTAAACACAAAATTATTTGATAGAAGACGGAAATAAATGAATACTTGTGCAAGGGTGTTCATTTTCGCTTCAGGCTTGGAGTGTCAAAACCCAATACATCCTCACTAAGCGAAATAGGCAACCCATGTATGGAGGGGAGATATCTAGTAGGGCAGCCAATCATTATTATAAAGTCGTAAATCGTCCGCTTTGCATCCCACCCAATTTAGAGTGTGTAACAGTGTGTTTATGTTTAATACTGTGTTGCTTCGGATATTTTCCATAGCGAGAGGCAGGTGGAGGGGCGCGGCTAAGGGGGCTTTTGGAATTCGTCAGATGCGATTGGTTAAGAATTACGACTGCCGCATAGGAGGAACACTCACACCACGCGCTACAGTAATGCTAACATGTAGGGTTGCTGTATTTGAAGGACGTCTAAGTCATGAGGAGTATCATCAGCCCGTTGTTTATTTTAGGACTAGATCCGTACAAGCTAAGCGAGAAGACAGAAATATATCGAAAGTTCTCTGGTCATTGCGATTTCGAAGATATCATTTGAACCTTCCACTACTCTACTAGAGAAAGGAGTCATGCAAATTAGTTCTGACGCTGTCTATACAACTTCCCTAATGGCCTAAGATTATGTCAACATTGTGAGAAAGCGTCTATTATCACACTTACGGCCGTAACAAGTAGGCGGGGGCAGTTTTCATGCTAAGTACTGAAGATACGCAAAATCATGTTCTCAAGATCCAAATTCTGATAATCATCTCCACGTGTGGGGCCCCCAAAGGCGGCGAACTCATGTTGCCATCTTTCAAGTCATAAAACTTTGCTCCTGTCAATCACGTGCCATTTATATGACTTAACTTGGTCGCTTGACTCCAACAAGTTGTGTTCTATTTACAAAGAGAATAAATAAAAATGAAACAAACAATATGTTTGAGCATATGATACATGTCTATTGCGCAGTCAGTTGCTGTTCTGTGTTGGAAAGGACACATGTAGCACTCATCCTTAAATTCTATCGTTGGTTTGGGAAAAACTTGCGGCTTGGACGCGATGGAAGAAAGTTTACCATAGGAATATTGGCCATCGCATATGTCAGCTCGTGCTTTTCCCATTGTAATCTCGCCTACAAACGAAGAAGGCGTCAATTCCATCTTGTCTCAAGTTAGCCATAATTTATCTTCTTTTCTGAGGGGTCAAAAAATTAGCCAACAAACATTGCCAAAATGGTGTGGATCATTAGACACCCTTTCAAGATAGGCTTGCTCATGCAGATTGCATAATAAGAACTGTCCTTCGAAGTTTTCATACTGAAAGTGGCATGGCCTCATTGGTTGCGTACTCGGCGTCTGGCCACTATTACTGTTGAACTTTTCTAAGGTTCTCTGCCTACTCTCCTTACCATAAATGCTAATTCCGAATACCCATATCATTGGCATGTTTAGCACAAAGTTTCAATTGGCTCTTCCCCAAATATACATCTCCCAACTATTATCCTTTGTGTGTGGCTTGTAGTCTTGAGTTCCACTTTGAAATAATGATCCTCAACAAGAGATCTTTCGTGAAAGACCTTGAAGACATATAGTTGCCCCTTTCTTGGGCCATAGGTATCCAGGGAACCTTGAAGGCCACAGTATCAAAGATGAGTAAGCCCGAGGTGAGTCCTTACTTATGCCGGCTGTTCCTTTGTCTAAAAAGAGTTTATTGGAACGCTGAACCAGGGGATAGATTTAAAGAATACTGAATTTGAAAACGCCATGGGTTTCAACCTTTGTGAGGTCCAAGACAAAAAAAAGTAAGAACAGTGTGAGTAGGGAATGGTGCGTGTAGAAATTAAGCATGCCATGAGGGAACATATATTTTATGAACTTATACAATGGGCACTAGTATTTCTAGAGAAACTGGGTTTTCTATGATAAAAGTTACATCGTAAAAAATAGCTGTTAGGTTTTTTACGATGCCGTCGGTCGCTTTAATGTTCATCCTCAGCGGACCATAATATGCTTCAATTAATACAAGACTTGTACAGATAATCATGGATTATTGGACAATGATGTCCTTGTCCCAATGTTTCTTCTCCAATTTTGAAGTTATTACCTTTGACAAGGAGGTATTTTACTGGAAATGTACCAAAATTCGGAAACGAATAACCCGCAAAACACAAAACTTTTCATGAAAGGAAATAATGATCTTTCAAGCAGAATTCTCTCGCTTACTCTATTGCGCGCTCTCTCTATCTAAAGCACTCTGATTCAACACACTAGGGACACGTGGGTTCTCTCACTCTCCTTTGAGGAAGGGAGGGGACATCAGGTGTGTAGCTAGCTTTCATTATAGGACTTGCTGGCGCACTATGTCGTACCCTCACTTGCATTCCTACTTTCGCGTCACTTCCTTACAGCTATTTCTAAATAAATAAGTAGATAAAGGGGAGCGGGAGAGAGAAACAGAAGAGCGAAGCGGTGGGGAGAGAAATGTGTTTGGTACAAACTCCCCTTGCCCACGCTAGGAAAAAGCTTTCCCTGAAATGTTTGCTCACCTCCTTCTCCCCCTCTCCTACACTCTGCAGAAGAGCGGACAAGAGAGTAAGAGAGTAGGATATTCAATAGATCATCAAGGGTAACTGTCAGTACATAATCCTGGTGATTAGCACCTGGTATTATG
>LLCD01000243.1:0-22759 GCA_001414355.1 Hymenoscyphus salicellus
GTCTCATGTGCCTGACTAACCACTTTGGGACTAGTACAGCTCACTTCTCAACAGTTATCGCTTTTGTAGTCGTCACCCGGATCGTTCTCACACGGCCAGTAAGCTTGGCGTTGACCTCGTTCAAATTCTCCTGGGATAGTGTTTTACTATTATATTTGATTGTATTTGCTATTATTTTCGTTCAAGTTGAGGTGGTGGTTGCACTGGAAGTTGTGGAGATGTAGTTGCGGTACAGAGCATGGAATAGAAGGTAGCTCACTTCCTTTGTTTGCATCTTAGAAAACTATTCCTTACAATAACTACGAACTCTCTCTATAATAATCACTAAGCTTCAAAATATTAGTCAGTTGCGACTTGATATTATTCATTCCATGATACAAAACCGAGAAGCAAAGCGAATGCTATAATGGCTCGCTTAACTTATTCCCCTTTTCTTCGACTTTTATTCATAACCTTACGTCAGTCTAACACAAGTAGAAAACTCTTATAAGTTATTCGGAATCTGTTTCTTCACTATATGCTGTCTATACATCTACCTTACTAATTATCAACTGCTATGTTAAACATAGGGCAACTTCTGCATTTCCAGACTCTGTATCCAAACCCCACCCAATATAACACCCAGGATTACGAAAAAGGAGCGATTCCGAGGTCATGTGATTGTAAATTTGAGAGAGACAAAAGCGTGCATCAATTATTGGAAGTTAGAACTCTTTAGTATTATTAGTTCCCAACACGTTTTCACGCAATCTATAGCGACAAAAACATAACGAGAAGTTATGTCGTTTTACTTGATCTCTTCCCAGAAAGATATTGCATCTTATTTTAAAGCAACCATTTCCTCTGTGTCAATTCACTTGATGAAAAACAAGTCTTTTCTACGCTCGTGCTCTTTAAGCGTGAAATTCAATCTGTATTGTGATTACCCCGTAGTATATTTTCATGGCTGGCTAGTAACTCGAATAATCATAGTACCCTCTTTACTGCACGAATTTCTTCTAGGGTGTGTGGGACATCATTTGTAATAACGATTTTCATGAATAAAACTTAAGAGACTTGAACAATACTTTACAAACATTGTCTCAGTGGATTTAGAGTATCATGAAACGTGCTATCTAATTCTCCTAAACCTTCTTGAATAATGCTTTGTAATTGCCCCGAACTATTGCATTCTCACCCTGCCCTTCTCCAGCCGTGATTAAGTAAACTGTCATTCATCAAGTAAGCCACTATTAAGCTGGTAAGCTACCTCACAATAGACATTAAAAATAACAGTAAAGACGCCAGGCCAGTATCTGCCTACCTCTCTCTCGTTATTCCAACTTTTCTAGAAGAAAAAACGTAAGTTGTGAGGAATTAATTTTGGTTCATCTAGAAAGTTGGAACAACCAGAGGTATCGAAGGTTTTCACTGCCGCTTTTATTGTCCATTGCAGGGTCTACTATAGCCTACCAACAGTTACATCTTCCCAGCTACTCCGTGTCATCTACCCCTCTATTCCCTCTTTCAGACTGACGTGCATATCATCGTTAGTAGTTAAGCTACTAAAAGTTCCTCCTTAAAAAATGGAGGGACTGGTATATAGGCAAGAAATTTCGTCGCCGCCTTGGGTTCGGCCGCTATTTAGGAAGCTTCTCCCGTCAGTCCTCCATACAAATTAGACTTATTCCTGGTCTCTTCGTAGGAAATCCTTTAAAACCATCACAGTTTTACCAGTTTCTTATTCCCAATCCTCGCCAAATCGTGTGGCACAACTGGTGAGCAGTCATCTCCTGCGAAATACCCAGTTCCAAAAACCGCTTCTTTATGCTGCCGGGTGCAAATAAGGAGACCAGGGAACTTTCAAGCACATTCATATTAGGCTGCTGTACACAGTAACTATGACAAAAAAACCCGGGGAAATGCAACACTCCATGACTACCGGGAATGTGGGGAAATAGGCAAAAGGAAAATACAGATTGTGTGGTACGTAACTTGTAGATTACCGACAATTGAAAAAGGCGCGTGATTTTCCTTGGGCGATGAGAATTCGATCGACATTTCTGGGGGGATCAAATGAGGCCAAGTGAGAAGTGAGGAATATAGTATTAAAAAATGGGGTTGTCGCGTATATCTCTAACTAGCTATCGACAAACAGTAATTGTAAACCAAAACTTGGAAAAGAAAAGAAAAGCCAAGGAACCGAATTAGACATAAACATAACAAAACGGCCCAGCAGTACTACTAACCAAACTCCTACTCGTCAACCCCACAAACCCAGTAGGAGCAACCACATTCAAAATCTGCACATCGTCAATCTTTCCCGCGGGACTATTAGCCATCCCCATCACAGTTCCCCCCTTATACTGCTGCACCCTATTCGCCGGATCCTGATTCTGCCATATCCACCAATGTCTATCAACCTGTCCATGATGAAGCCAGAACACCGGTTCTCCAGGGGAGACGAAGAAATCTCCACCTGGATCTCCCCAGATACTGTAGTGACCCGAGGTATGGAGGCAGAATGCTGATGAGGTGTCTGTTTGAAGGGACTTTTGGAAGGTCTCGATTGCGGTTGCGGATTTTATGTGCGCGGCTATGTTGGCGGGGGTGAGGGTGCGGGAGGTGAAGTAGGTGTTTACGTCGCGGCGGAGACAGCGGGGATTGTAGCCGTAGCCGTCTGAGCGGGGGTTGTTGGGGATCTTGAGTGCGGAATCCATTGAGCCAGCCATGGGGCCGAGATTTACTGTCATGCTGGGGGGCGTATTAGCTATCATCTTGCTGAGAGTGCTGTAAATCTTACTTTGCAAATGGTCCTGTCTTCACACATCCGCCTCCATTTCCCGCTGGCACCATGGTATTTGCCATTCCTAAGCCGTGACCTGCGTGTTTCACATATTCGCCATTTCCACCCATACTGTGAGCATCTCCATTGAATATTGGTGAGGTTGTTGGGTCTGGGTATTTCCCCCAGTTCCAGTACTTCCACTTGTCAGCGTCCTATTCTCAAACAACAGTGGTTGATGATCGCTTACTGGCTGGTAGCCTTTATATCCACACTCGTTTCGAAGTGCCATCTCGTAGGCCCAGATGTAATATCGATGCCAATGGAGGAAGTTGGCCTACAAGGTCGGTCAGTCAAACTCAAAATTTGTGGTCGACAGAGCTTACAGTATCGTGAACATGCATGGTCATGTTGATGTGAACAACGACAAAGTCGTCATATCTATTCTTGGCTCCAGGATATTGCGTTGCACTCAACTTGGACGGCGCATTGAGCAAACACTTGACTGATTTGACATAATCGTCTCTCTCATCCGTCGTAAGGTCACCACTGTAGGCAAGAGTCAGTACATCAGCAAAGCTTCAAATCTCCGAACCAACTTACTATTCCTTCCTCTGAATAACATTATCCTTAGTACATCCAGTATGAGTACTCCCATCCTTGAGCGTCCCATTCAAAACCTTATACACATTATCCAACGCAATCTTCGCGAGATCATCATCAGGTCCTCGTTTCGACAGCGGTTTCCCAAGTGTAAGACTCGAAGAAACAAACAGCAAAAGTGCCGCAAGACCAAAGCGAGCGGAAACCATCTTCACTTTCACAAGCTGTGAAAAGAAAACCGATGATTTGAGTAACAACCACGAGCCTATATATACCATCTCCCCAAAAAATCCTGCGATCCCGTGTATGCCTCTACTCGCGCCCATGGTAGCCCGCAGTACTCCCTCTACCGACTCCCAAAAGCGCACGCCTGACTGCATATAGATTGGATCCTGTCAGTCCGCAGCCGCAATTGCGTTTCCCAAATCCCAAGGCTCTCGGATAATTTCAAAAAGAGCGATCGTCGACTTACCAGCTGCCAGATTTCAATCCCTGTCAGTCCCAGTCATCGGCATACGGTGTAACAAAACGATCGTTCTTTCGTACGAGTCCAGATTAATAACTTACAATGTACATGTAGCAAGTGCCGAATCGACTTACTATACAGAATACTGCTTGGCACTTTATTAGCGAGATTTCGTTTCGTTCGGTTCGCGCCTACCCCTGGTCGTGGTGCGGCGGCAGAATACTGAATTGAGTGTCAGAATCCTTTAATATTTAGCGTCGTTGGGATTCAGCCGATGGCGACACAACATCCTTTACCCTTTTTTCTGGTTTTTTGCGGGGGAAAGGGGGTGGCTGTTGCTTTGTTATATTTATATGGTCTCACCAACCAGTTGGCTGCGATTGTCAGCTTTTTACCGCTGGGAATCTCATGTGGATTAGTTATTGAATGGGTTCTGTCCTTATTGCTCGTTTGAGAGGAGGTTGGAAATCCTGCGCAGAGGAAATATATCGTCTAATACCTTCCGCATACAGCGATGAAAGTTGGTTAAACGATTCTCGTCCTGCCCTGCAATAGGAAAGACTTCGTTGTAGTAAAAGGGGGCAAGGAAGGGGCAAGGAAGGGGCAAGGAATTAGGTAGATCTTAGCTTATGGGAACCAAATTGAAGAGTAAGAATAAGTTTCTAGATATGGATAAACCAGCAAAGGTAGTTCTGACGGAAGACATACCGAAAAAAAGGTCGGGGAACATTCGCTCGTACTTCAGAACTCAAAGCTCGGCAGCTTTAATCGGTACATCTAAAGCGCAACAGGGGCGAAACCTCGTTCCGAAATCCAATCATCTGAAGACAGGTTTAAATTGAATTGATTGCAGCGTGGTATCTGCAAGACCAAATCATCATATGATTACACACCATCTTCTTTCGCCCGGTCTAATATAGAAGCCAGCATGCCATAAAAGCTTGAATGGATGTTGGGGTCCAATGAAGGTATCGCGGGTTATTACTTGCAGGTTGGTGGTGTCGCGTATTTAAATTGTGCCACTTGGCTCGGTGTCCGCAATTATAGTGCAGCGTAATACAGTACGAGGAAGCACTCTCCATGAAGTACTGTTGAAGGAGATGTGCTAATAAAATGCCCACTTTTCGGGTCGGGATCAGAAGTAAGATTTCTTGATGTAGACATGTTTTAGATAAAAGTGACAGCGGCTGAATATACTTGTTGCATTAAAATCATGACTTCGAAAGAAAGATAGAGTCTGAACTCTCAGAGGCTCCCACGAAGACACAACATGGAAGAGAGAATATTGGCTCAAACATAAATACAAGAAAGACCAATCAAAAGCCAAAGTTGTTAATCCAAAGAAACTTCAAAATATACAGCAACATATGAGGATGCGACGAGAGAGTTACGGTAAGAAAACCGAAAACAACAGTCGCCATGTCGGATCCGATGGGGTCGGGCTCCCGATAGACATTACAAGCTGTAGCAAGTAAAAGAGCATCCTAGGAGAATCTGATTATTAACCCAGATAGCTTGGGACAATAATTTGGAGCAACGAGGGCTAGGCAAGCAAGCATCAACCTATTTACTGCCACTTGGAATGTCTATCGCGAGGCCAGGTTCGAACATTGCGCATAAACAAGCTAGAAGCTAACTTGAGAACTTGAATGAAACTTTCTTGTCAACTGACTTGGTGGGGTAATTCTCCTATCCTAATTTATAGAACATAAAACAGTAAGTGTATCGGAAGACAACATGTGAGTATGTGAAAGATGCAATATCTTCGAAGGGGGACTGGAGAAAACAAAGATGGTCTGGTTAGTGACTAGTAGTCCATCTTTGAGTCTTGCCACTAGGCTCCAACAAAAAAAACAACATAGTATTTAAAATTTGAGTACGAAGTACATTAGGAAGTACGAAGTATCAGTCTGCCTAGAAAGAGAATACGCAATCACTCGCAATTTCGTGCTCCAGTTGGACTGATCTTCGTATAATCACGCTGTTCCCAGCGAAAATCCCGAATTTCAAGTCTCATGACCAACCCAAATTGGAAAGTTGGTTCTCTACTGGCAATCAACAAGTTGATAAATTCGCGTTGTCGCAATAAACTCGTTTTTCGTAATCTCGCCCTCCCAGGAGCTTGCTTGGGGAGGCTATTGAGACCCACTAGTTTCCCATCTTGGCGAGCAATATACGGGGAAGTGATATAGAGCAAGGAACGCGCACCTAAAAAACACGCGAACCGCGATCCACGTTTCTGACAGCTGCGCGTTTTTTGATAGCTCTTGACTTGAATCATGGAGTCATTTTTGGCGTTGTTTCTTGAATAATCAGGGAAATCTAGATCTGACTTGGTGGGATGTTCATAAAAGCCCTCGCAGAAAGGCTTGGGGAAATGCGGTCTTTCTTTGCCGATCTTGCTGCGGTCGTCAGCACCGAGGAGATGTTTGTCGGAATGCCAATGTTCGTGGGGATTCTGGAGAATCTGGAGAAAAATCTCGCAGTGTGCGGAGAATTGCGGAGAGATGAGCAAGCATTTCGAAGCATTTCGTCCCGACCTCTTGCTTTCTCCTCCAAGGAAGCTTCGTGGATTGTCAATTTGAGGATTTCTTGGGATTTGCCAAGTTGTCGATTGCTTTTCATGATTGGATAGAGAGGCCAAGACGGTCTCTTTTCGGGAAATATCGTGGAGAGAGGGGAACCGGAGTTTGACGCTTTTTGATGGAGAGTGGGAGAAGTGGGATGCCCAGTTTGCCCAGCTGGCCGTGCACTTTTGACATTTTTTGGTTGCGGTGTGTGTGAGTATGGGGAATTGGGGTTTTTATGGGGTTTTGTGGGGTTTTATGGATTTTGAAGTCTTGGTGATGTTGAGAAACAGCAGATTGCGGGGAGGAGATTCTGTCAAATCCTGTCGAAATGATTGGATGCGCGGCCAGACAAGGTTGACTGTCGACCTTCCAACTTTTTGCGAGATGCGCCTCGGCCATGCCGATGGATGGATTTGTTATGGTGGGTGACCGTGACTGATCTCAATTGTGATAGAGGATGGAAAGAGGTGTGGTAGGCAAGGTGCGGATGACTTGGTACCCCGAATACTTTTCTTGATGTTGAGTCGAGGTAGAGAAAAGCTTTCCAAGGAGATGGAAAAGCTTTGCCATGTCCCGTCACTTCGCTGGGCAGAACGCCGCGGCTTGAGTTCTAGGCTTAGCACACGTGACTCGCCTCGATTTCCTCCAACGCCAATTTCCAGCTTCATTGGGTAAACTTCTCTCCGCAATCTGACCGCTAGACCTTCCCTCCTCCCTCCTCCCTCCTCCCTCCTCCCCCTCCCCACATCCCCTTATTACCCCGCTATATCACCTTAGCTATTGCTCGAGTGCAACATAGTGGATCTTGTTCGTCCACCCAGTCTCATAGGACGACTCGACGCCTCCGGAGACACCCCGCAACCCCAGCCGTGCAGCCCCTTATCCTTGCTATATAAACCCCAGACAACGCCTTTTCACTTGGCGCCTAGGGTTTAGAAAAATGAAAAGTCTTGGTCCAATCCCTTTTCTACGAGAAGATGCATGTAACGTCAAGTTATGCCTTGGCATCGGAATACGGGGGCTGCAAGCTGAGAGCAAACAACGGGGTTCTGCCCGACTTTTCACTAGACAGTGAATGATCTTCGCCATGTATAAAGAATGAGAGGTCCCCTCGGTGTTACTGTTACCTCATCCAGAGCCTCTTCTCATCTTCTCCTCCTCCTCCCTCTCTCGTGCTCCTTCGACCAGGTTTTTGGATAGCTTTCTCTGCAGATTCTGCAAGTATCTCCAGAAATCTGTCAACATGGCTGGCGGCGGCGGAAAACCCCAGAATATCTTCAAGCTCAATCGTGGAGATGATCCAAAGGAGGTTTTGAACTGGCGACTATGGTTTGCAGTCGTCTCCTTTGGTATCATGGGTGCAGCACGAGGCAGGACTTCCAAATTCCCTCTTATTCCAGCTACATAGCTAACAATCTCCTAGGAATTGACGAGGGTCTTATTTCTGGTACACTCGGAAAGAAGAATTTCACCAACCAACTTGGTTTCGACAAGATGGGCGACGTGGAACTCGCAAACGTCAAGGGTAACATTTCTGCTATGGTCCAAATCGGATCCGTTGGTGGTGCTGCTTTGTAAGTTCTCTATGCCCGCAGCCCTCCAACAAATGCAGTCTGCTAACCTATTACCCTAGGGCCTTCGTTCTCTGCGATCGTATTGGACGTCTCTGGGCTACTCGACAGCTGTGCGCCCTCTGGATTCTCGGTGTCGTCATATTCCTTACAAATGGAGGAAGACTGGGTCAGGTTTATGCTGGTCGATTTATCGCTGGTCTCGGCATCGGTCAGACAACTGTCGTAGCTCCCGTCTACCTTTCCGAAATCGCGCCAAAGTCGGTTCGAGGTCTTTGTACATGCGCTTTCTCGGGATCTGTATATATTGGAATTATGCTTGCCTATTTCGCTTCTTGGGGAAGTGAATTACACATCAAGGCTGGGACTTCCAATCAATGGGTATGTCGCTCTTCTTTTCCTCGTCAATAGCGGCTTACTGACTTTACAAAGGTTGTTCCAACTACAATCCATGTTATGTTCGCCGGAATTATCGTAATTCTTTCCTTTTTCAACTACGAGTCTCCTCGATATCTGGTAAAAATTGGACAAGATGACCACGCTACCACCAATCTCGCCCGTGTCCGAGGTCTCCCAGTCGACCACCCTCACGTGCTAAAGGAGATATCCGACATCCAAAACCAACTCCAAGAAGAACAAGAAGCAACTCTCGGCCAAGGATGGGTTGGTGTGCTCAAGGAAATGTTCCTCATGCCCAACAACTTCTACCGCATCTACCTCGGACTCTTCTCCCAACTCCTATCCCAATGGTCCGGCGCGCAAAGCATCACCATCTACGCGCCCGAATTCTTCGCCCTCCTCGGCACCAAGGGACAAAACGAGAAGCTCTTCGCAACCGCCATCTTCGGAGTCGTAAAATTCGTAGCAGCGATCGGCTGTGCCCTCTTCCTCGTCGACGTAATCGGACGAAAACGCTCTCTCGGCATCGGTATCTCACTCCAAGCTCTTTCCATGTGCTACATCGCCGCGTATTTGACCGCAGTCCCCGAATTGGAGGAGGGAGAGGTCTTCACGCCCGCGCAGAAACATGCTTCTACCGGTGCGATCGTGATGATTTATCTTTCTGGTTTCGGATGGGCAATGGGTTGGAATTCCATGCAATACCTTCTCAATGCTGAAATCTACCCTCTTCGTATCCGTGCCATTTCCTCCTCTATGGTTATGTGCTTCCACTTCGTCAATCAATATGGTAACTCACGAGCGGTCCCCAACATGTTGCTCTCCAAGCACGATGGTGGTCTCGGTCCCGCAGGTACTTTCTGGCTGTTCACCGTTATTACTATTTTGGGAGGTGTTTGGGCGTGGTTGTTTATTCCTGAGACTGCGGGTAGAAGTCTTGAGGGAATGGATCGTCTGTTCACTCTTAGATGGTGGCAGATTGGTAGATATGGTCAGAAGGAGGCTGGCGAGATGGATGCTGCACATGCGATTATGGAGAATGAGAAGGAGAATGCGAGGGAGACGGTTAATGAGGTTGAGAGGGTTGATAAGGTTTAGATTGGGGGATGGGGGTACGCTGGAAAATGCGTTGGGACTTGGATAATGAATAATTGATGATTGTTATGACTTTTGATTTATCCTCATGTCGCTTCAATTGTTCGTGAGTTTTGAATTGATTCGGTGAACAATTTTCGGTCTTGGGAATTGCTGCTAAAACCTGAGCTGATCGTTCCCCGACTTTTCATAAAAAATTGTGAGTGTAGTGTTCAATGCGAACTCACAAATCATAAATTCAAACATTTCTCAATATGTGGATCAGAGAGTTGAAGATGGGTGCGCAACTTCAATCATTATTGGCGGCGTGGGGAAACCGATCAGTTAGAGATGTGGCTGAGGTGCGTAGTATCTGTCACGTGACCATCTCCCCGAAATTGCTGGATCTGTTTTTAGGGTAGAGAATATTCGAAAGGTCTTTCTCATTAAAAATAGACTCGTGCGATATCATCTAAACTAGGAACAAATTACAATCACAATGGACGATCGGAACGCTTGCGTTCCATTTACTTAAGCTCTTCACTTCGCTTCCCGCTTACTAATCCGCTTAGTCATCTACTGTGGTGGAAAAAATGTCACACTTTATTATAAAAGTACTGTCACGTGGCTGATACTCACTTACTAATCGCTTCGCGTACTTCCACCAGGTGGTGTATAGTGGTTGACCACTTCATCAGAATCCTACTACTCCCCTACTTTACACTCTTAGGGCCACTAAGTGCTGTTCGGCGGACGCGAGAACAAAAGACCTCTCTGAATTCCTCTCTGTTACAGGCGATAACGGGAGTAAAAGCATGGCAACATGCTCTTTGTCGCGGATAGTCCGCTGCTGCTAGGAAGAAAAAACGCGCCCTACAGGACCTCGATCTGAATATACAGCCTGCGAAGCGAATCCGATATGCGAAGCCTATTTCTATAGCTATACGACCTCCCGATCTTTAGAGGAGGCTAAGGCGGCTAGTGAGGAGGAAGATATCTATGATGTCTAGGTTATATAGTTTACAGCTGATGAGGATGGTTTTTCTGGGGCCTCTAGAATTCAATGAAGCTACTTTACAGTCTGACTCAGGTCCAAAATTAAAAAATTTCCCCCCCTTTGAAAGCCGCCGAACCAATAGCAAGCGGTACAGATTTGCCTAGCGACCTGAGCGGCCCCTTGTTTGTTTTTAGATGGTTATTTTGAGCCACGTGGCTGTGCAAACGATGGACCCTGTCACGTGTATATCTCCTTGTCGGCTGTGAAACTACACAGCAGCTAGGCATTGTGAGCGTTTTCCCCCCACGATCAAGAGGCGTGTATCTCGACTTTTAAATTCTTTACGAAGTCATAAAGCACTTTAAAGTCATGAACAAAACCTATCTCGTGAATTACCCACTTTTGGAGGAAATGGAGGCGAAGTAGGGAGTTTGTGAAGTTGAACATTCTCGAGCCAGTTTCGAGAGCTCTTATACTTTTATGTCTTCAAGTTAGAACGAGAATAAATTCATGTCTTGTTCGTTTGAAGATCGCTTGGGACGAGAGAGGGGGGAGGCGCGAACGTAAAATACTATCCATCACGAACCCTGGCTTGAATTCAGATCACAAAAAAAATCGATAACGTGATAGATAATTAAATGGCTTGAATTATTGCTTCAAGGACTCTCCCCAACAGATCTCGCCCATTGTGCAATTTTGACTACCTCCTGCTCAATTGCTGCATCGCCTGGGAGAAGCTCTTGGGCATCAGTAATAGCCTCCATTGCTCTTCGAACAACATCCTTGGCTTTAATAAGTCGAGCCGCACACGCATATCGATAAAAGAGATTCGGTTTCTGTTGTGGACTTGGCTCCCACGTTGCTTCCGGAAACTCGTTCTCGCGAAGCATCTGCGCGCGGGCAATAGCCCTGCCCCCAACCCTGTCATAACCTTGATACTCTTGGAGTTCTTCTTCATTTCTCGTAAGGCATTCTGTGCCATGTTGGAATTCAAATCGTAGTTCAACTCCATGATTCGATTGATGACGTCCGTTCCTCCCCTTTCTCGAAGCCTTTCGCTGGCAGCACCAACTAGTTGGGCTCGAGTCTTCATAATACTTCATTCCAAGCATCGCTGGCTTTGGATCCATCTCTAAGATGATAATATCTATTTCCATCCAGTTTCGCCTTTGCAAGCTCTGCAATTACCACCCCTGGATCCAAATCTCGTACTGCAGAAATTTCTTTTGCAATCGCACGACCTACAGCAGGGGAAATCTTTCCACCGATTGTAAACGAAAGCCCTGATCCTTTCAGTGATTTAAAATACGGGGCAATGAGCTCCCCTTGGAGCCACCCCGAGTAAAAAGACCAGGGTTTCCATGAGCCAGAAGTCGAGCGCTGCAGAAAAGATTTTGGATAGGGATCCACGAGAGTGGTTTGCTGTTTCAACCTTTCATCGTAATCCGAACATATTCCTTTGAATAGTCAATGACCAGGCAAAAAAAAAAATGCATATCACGATGCAAAAAGATGAATTCCCACGTTGGGTTCTCGCCCAATGGCCAACCACTATGTTGAAGCGCCTGCACATCGCTAGATGAATGCTCAATCACATGGCCCTTGAAGCTTTGAACCTCGTGTGATTCGAGATTCAAAATTGGTAGCTGCTTTATCCCGACTGTTCGTTGAGCCAGGTCAGCTGTGTATGAAGTAGTGACTTCCACGAACAGGTTCTTCCTTAACATTGAATGGGTGGCTTCATCGTGGATTTATCGATTGACACGCAAGATTTGAGGGTTAACATGGTGTTCAAGGAGGATGAGGGTGTCTGAAACATGGGATAATTGTTTTCCTCTGGTGGCGGGAGTTGAAAGTCGCAAAGAAGAATTTCATATATTTCATCTCGGATTTCCCGAGGAAGTGTTAAGAGCATTTTGAGAAGATTATTGCAGTTCCGGTTTGTACGGTAGAGAGATGGAAGTCGTGGGTGTGTCGTCGATGTATGTTCCAAGTTTGAAGTCTTAGCGCGGGGTAGCCCTGGCGTCGGAGTACCCAGGTGGGTCTAGGGTTATGGCATATATATACTATTTTTGGTTTGTTTCTGCAATTTCATCCCCTTATTCCACACGTCTTGCTGAAATGTTGTGCCCAGGAATGATAAATCTACCAGAGATTGAGGAAAGTCGAGATGTCGTTAACTGATTGATTTCACAACAACCATCAAGGTAGCCAAAAACCCAACCAGCAAGCCAAAACCTGCTCATGCGAAGAATAAATCTTCTCGGTACCTCGCGGGACTTGACAATCCGTGTTTGCTTACCAAAAGTTAACGCTTGCAGAGGGTGAGAGATTGTTGAACTATGCCCATTTCCCCGCTTTCTGGAAGTTATCTACAGCTCCATGCCATCACAACGCACAGCAGCTTCTAAGTCCTTTCTTGGGGGGTCTCTGAGATGTGTTCCAAGCAACTCCTCCTTTTGCCTTCTGAAATATTGGGATTGATGTTCGATTACTGTGTTGTGAACACTGAAGCCATCTGGGTACAGTCTGCCATCATCTGTGAGATGCTGTAGAATTTTGGCTTCTCCCAAAACACCTGAAGCAATTCAAAATACACTACTGCTTTAGTCAGTTTCATCCCCCCTATTTTCTCCCATTTGATTCTGACCAGGAGTTACCACAGCACTCTCGCCGTATCCATTTCACTTTCTCTCGTTGTTGGACGACTCGACCACAGCCACCTTCGAAACACACATGGGTGGGAAACATCATAAAATTCGAAATGACGATCATCTGGACTTAATTTAGGCTTCGTTTGTGGAAACTTTCAACAAACGGGGAATAATTGATGCAATCATTACACCAGCACATATCATAAACCCAAACTTTCCGTATTACCACAAAGAGGTAAACGATACACCTCTCCCGGGGCTGATCATCAATGCCGAAAGGTTTCAGCTGTCCGTGGATTGAAAGAAGATGTTGACACGGCTTTACGGCGAGAAGGCATATTATTGTCGCCTTGCAATGCAGAAGTATCCCCGGATGGTGTCAATGGGAGAAATTATATCGGAGCGTAGGTATAAATATGCTGTTTGGATTTGAAGACATCAATGCTGCTCGCGAGGTCAGGGTTTCGAGAATGCTGGAAGGAATAGGAGTGGAATGTCGAGGTGATTATCACCGTACCTCAGAATACCAAACGATTTGGAAAGGGCCGAAATTGGATGCACTCGAATCCCACTGGTATTGGTAATAATATAATTCAAAAAACCGACCAAAAAGTTTGACCAGCTTGCCCAAAGCTGCAATTGCTAAAAGATACAAGGGCGGCTCGATTGAATTTGCAAAAATCATGGCTTTCTGGGGGCAATCCAAAACACCAATCGATGTATCAATAATGAGCGCGTAATCGCTTCATTCCACGTTATTGGACCAGGCTGCTCAATGCAACCTGTATCCTCGTTCGATACTTGATGCGCATCTGCAGCCTCGTTTGCAAACACCCCTTTCCACCAAAACCACTTGCAACGGGTTGTCCACGTAGCTTGTTTCGATGGGGTTAAACGAATTCAACGGGAGATGAGATGAGGCCATTTTGATCAGCATACATTTGGATACATCATGTTCTTAAGAAAGTTATTGGAAATTTAGAACAACAAAACATATGCATTGCCGCTTTTTCCATCCATCGAGAATCTGCCTAGTCATGTATGCTGTGTAACCCTTTATCATTCGCCATGTGTATCAAAGGTATGCCTGTCTCAATGATAATTGGTCGATGTCTTTTCAGAAGATACTGTATCGTTTGCCTGTATCGTTCTTTGTTGTTGTGATAGGTTGTTTCTTTTTTTTTTTGCTTTGCGTAGATGAATGGGTATTGTGGCACAGAGGGACCTTTCACGTGCATCTTTCTTTAGGTGCAGACGAGAAAAGCCACATCTCAACCCAAGAACCAGATCGCTTTTTACTTCAAGTTCTTATAAATAATTATAAAAGAGTATTGATGATCAATTATGTCTGAGAAGTTTTAGAACAACTGAATATCTTTCTAGAATTTCGAAATGTAAACAAGACTCACTACATATCCAAGCTCCAGTTAACCAAATGAGTTATTTAAAAATCGCTTGAAAACAATCTATAGTGTTTAAAATGGGTACAATTATATGTACATCATCCAAGTTCACATGGAATAATCAAGTCCGCTGATTAAATACGCAATTAAGTCAAGTATATTCTTCGTGACCTTGGAAAGCGGCTCCCATGATCGTTCAAGAATCCAATATCAGTAGGGTTGAGAGATTCTGAATTAATAGCATAATTAGACCACGATATTGCCAATTATTTTCTGCAAAGTTGGGATAGAAAGAGCCTGGTGATGAAGTTCACACTTCGCCTTTATATCATTCCTTGTTCCCGCAATTTTGAGTATTTGAAAGTAAGATTTTTGAAAAAAACTAGAATATCAGAACTAACAGTTTCAATTATCGCAAAGTCTTTAGTAACCGATGTCAATTGCAGTATTTACTGCAATCTCCCTTTTGATCAAGTGTTCAAGGGTCCAACGGGTAAAGTTTGGCTATATGCTGCTCACCGTAGCCTCGTCCCACGGCACCTCACCACCTACCTCACTGACCGACCTACACTTAACAACCACGACAACAAACGCAGCAACTTCAGGGATTGCTACTCAAGCCCGCCGAATCATCCCTCCTGAGGAATTTGATTTTGTTTCAGAGTCCTTGAAAACGCTTTCACGGCAATTAAACGCAGCTGTCCACTACAAGGTGAACGAGGCTGAAGCCCCTCAACAGGTAACATTGTTGGATGTTATCACACAAGATCTTATGCTAATTCTCGCAGCTTCTTTTCACGACTTCCGCATCTCTGCGATTCTCTTCTTGGAGAAATTATCACCTCCAACGGAAACGAATACGACCGAAATGGCTGTCATCGAGGCAGTCCCAGGCATCGAAGTGGGCGTACTGGTCAGGAACCAACCCGCGCACGAATATAAGGACGGAGACGACGCGGCAGGAGATGATGCAAAGAACGAATCTGGATCGACGAAATAAACTACCCGATACATCGAGTCCGTAACGGATGAAGAGTTCCAGATCTCGCAATCCTAATACCCCTCTCCTCTTTTATCTTTACATTGATGGCGTTCTATCCTTTACTAAAACCTACAAGCGGTAAACGTGGAGCTATATTGTGAAGGCAAAAGAGTTGGCGATTGGAGTGCTGTAAAGGGGGGTTATCAGGGATTTAAGTTCTCTCGCATTGAAACTAGTAATTCCACACCCGTTCTTCTGCAGAGTTGTCTAATTCCCTTTATTATAGGTTCCGAGGAAAGACTCAAGGGCAATTTTCAAACGGACGCTAAAGCTTTGAACGACATTGGTGTCATAAGAGTCGAGGTTCGCCAAGCTAAGAAGGGAGAACCCCATCGACACACCAAAATCAATCCCAGCAATGCTGCAAATTTTCAAGCACCTAGTATTGTTCACGAAAAGGCTATGAAAGGAGACGCAAAATCCCATCGAGTATCGTAAGATTAACTATCATTCACATATGAAACGAAACTGACTGTCGGCCCACAGCCTTGGGAGTGTCACCCCCAGCAGCAAGAAGTTTTCAGCATCTTCGTATAAGTTTTTGAGCGATCGGAATATCCCCATGGGTGTCTTCATATTCAAGTATCGATCCAAAGGTACATTTTCCATCAGCTCCGTGTCTTCCAGCTACTTATTGTGTCAGATTCTCTGAAGAAGCTACTGGTCATTCGGCCTACACCAGAGCCGGATGTATTTGCAGGCCTTGGTAATGAGGAGAGGATGGAAGCGGAACGTTGTATTCGAGAACTCAAAGTATATGATTATATAGCCTTGTCCAATGGAGTCAGCTCCGCTATCAATCCCGAGCAGCAGAGCTTAAGACCGCTGGGATGCTTAATTATCGTTGCGCGGATGTATATGAGGAGCAATTGCTGACTTGAAGATTGCGCTAGGTTTCTGGGTCAAATAGAAGACATCATCAAAAAACCCAGTGGATTGATACGTCAGGATGACAAATTTGGAACCAAGGAGGTAATTGGCGCCGCTTTTATCGTCCTCCTGTTTACTTGGAAGGCAAGAGCGATGGACTTGGTAAATCACTCGCAACTTCCCTTGTTGTTTCAGTAACGTCAGCTATTCCTATCTGAGCAACCTGGAGTTCCTCACACTTATCTCCAGAAGAGTAATTGAAAACTCTCGTTAGAGCTTAAGAAGGGAGCGAAATACACAATTGACAAAGTTAGAAAAGCAAAATGTGGGTTGGCAGGTAGGACGAGTCTAGATCTAGAGGAATTTACTGCCACTTTTAATGTTCCTTGGATTCTCTCTTCTTTTGGCTTATTCTTATTGGCGGTGGTAGTTTGTTTGCTTTGAGGGAAAGAGCGACCACCCTTTTGCCAAGCCCAAATGGAAGGTCAAGTCCTTCGTAATAGCTTCAACACCTCTAACCACCTTGTCCCTCAACCGCCCCAGACCAATTCTGCGAAACCACTCCCTGGTTGCATCGTCCCCCTTGTTCCTTCTAAACCAAGATCAACTTCCAATATTCCATCCTTTGCGACGAGATAGCCCTCCAAGGTCAACCGAGGGCACGGCTGATCTCCTCGAGCACTTTTCCAACAACTGCCGGCAAGTCCGCAGCTTTTGTGCATCCATCCGTGGCATGCAAGGTATGCAACCACGCGGTGGACAGAAAAAGTGGCGGGACCGTGCATACCCCCAAAAACGAGATACACTTTTAAGATATGTATAGCTTAGGACAACAGCGCCGTAAAAATATACAAAAAATATAAATAGAAGCAGAATCGACTAATTAACATCCGATATGATTTTTAGAGGTTTTAAATATAGCGTTGTTGAAAAATATTGCCCAAAGTCTAGGCGACGATTTTCCGTTTATGTTAGGTCCCGCCACTTTTTTTGTCCACCGCGTAGCAACAAACCCCCCGCGACCTGGTCGACACATTCGTATAAGGTCCTGGGCTCTCTCGCATTTCCTGCAAGGCCGCAACCTCACTTCTCCTCCAAACACTTCAATTTTGAGTCGCGCAAAGCACCACACAACTACCTGCAGAATGGCAGTCGTCGATGGGATTCCAGGCATTGAGTGCACAGTTCGTATCAGGAACATCCCAATTCAAATGTATCCCGACGACAACGAGGCTGCGAATGCGAAGTCTCCCTTGACCAAGGAAATCAGTCGTTACATCGAGGCAATCACGAACGAGGAGTTCACCATCTCTCTCGAGGTCAGCGCTCAATGTCAATTCGACTGCCCCGTTCTCAGCTTCCGTCTCCTTCTTGATGGTGTTGCAGTTTTATCATCAAAGGCCTACCAAGGAAAGAAGACCAGTGTTTTATTCCAGGGTGCTTTGGCAGATGGCGGTATCCTTCCATTCAAATTCCGCGGAATCGAAACCAGTAAGCAGACACAGCTCTAGCTCTACCGATCTGCAAATGACGCTGCTCTCTCCAGACTCCAGCGCAAAGACAAAAGCTAATATCGAAAACGACGCTCGTAACTTGGCCGAGATCGGTACCATTCGTCTTGAAGTTCACAGAGCCACACTATCGGATTCCCCACCAGTCGTCAATAACGCGATTTCTGCCCCGCCCAAGACAGCGGCTACCTTTGTTCCAAACCTCAATGCACCATCCATGGTTCACGAAAAGGCTCTGAAGGGCGACGCCAAATCCCACGGGGTTTCACTAGGAACTTTTCGCCCAATCCCAACCCGTGCCCCGAAAGCTACTGGTGCTCCGACAAGAAAACCGGCCAAAGTTGTGACTTACTTAGGAAGTCGAAAATCTCCAATGGCTGTGTTTACTTTTAAGTATCGATCAAGAGGTGCGTGATTTCCTCACTACTCCCTGTTGCATCCCAGGCCTAGAATTGTTGGAAGCAGTGTGGGATAATCGCAAGTGTCGTTCAAGCTGGGTTGCGAGAATGTGAATGTTGCGTTCTGAATTCTTCCAAACCTTCTGGGACGATAACTTCGGTTATCCATGAATTTTCAACACGCAAAGTTTTTCTCCCCATCCAGAAGATTGCGTTGATTGCAACCCACTGACCAGACTCTCAGAATCCCTCAAACAGCTTCTGATCATTCCCCGAACACCCTCACCCTCCCCGGAACCGGAAATCTTGATTGAGAAACCCGATTTTTTCCATAAGAAAGAGGAACAATCCACAAATCCATTGAAGGTTAGTAGCTGCTCAGAGCCCCGACCCCCGTCCCATGAGAGGGTGGTAGTCATATGGAAATAGTGATGCTGATCACAGTCGATAGAACAAGACAACTGCTGGCAAACCTTCCCTTAAACGCGAGAACCCCGATATAGATGATGCCGTTGGAATCCGAAAGAAGCCCCGGAAAGCGGATGAAATTGAGTGTATCGACCTGAGTGAGGACTGATTTTTACGTGTATCACTGGGGGTGCGGGCCTAAGAATACCATGTTGCGTGATGACCAGTGTGTTGATTGTTATTATTTGCATCTGGGAGGGGTTTTCTCCATATTGTGGGGCGAAATGGCTTTGCTTTGTCTGGTACAATGCTGTGCGCTATCATCTCCTGCCTTTTTTCAGGCGTTGAGATGGGGTTGGGTGGTATTATGAGCTTACGATGTACACGATACAAATGAGGTATGATGGATGGATGATTTGCAGATAGCTTCATGGGTGTGCGACTTATGATGATGATATGAAGTTTTTCTTGTTTACTATTTTTTAATTGCCTACTTTCACGGGTCCTTGAAAATTAATTCAGGAGAGTTATCGAGGTATTTTCTCCTTGCCAGTTCCAGACTTTTAGCGAACTCTTTCTAAACAAGGCACCATCAGCGAGAGAAAAACTATACAGTTAATCTAAGTGACTCAGAGTAATATTCAGTAGAGTAGAATAGAGTTAGAGTGACAGGTCGGTTAAGTAAATAAGAGTAACACCTTAAACTCTACTCTAAGTCACTCTAAGTTCATACTTAAAGTAGGGTTACCAGGCATAGGCTATAAAAGAACTTTAAGAAGAGTAAAGAATGCAAATAGATTATATTTAATCAAGGGTAGTAGCAAAAGAGATAGCAAAGAAGTTATTGATAAGGGCCTCCTTGTTACTTACTTTACATTTTCAAACTTTCTTAAGCTACCCGGCAATCACTCCAAATCGGCCCAGACTAGCCCGATTCGGTCCAGCGTTACTTAAGTAACTCAGAGTAACTCAAAGAAGTTACTTTAGAGTAAGAGTAAGGTCCTATTACTCTAGAGCAAATAAGAGTAACGCCCTAAACTCTACCCTACTCTATTCTTTTCTCACGTTGGGCACCATCAAGGTAGATTTATGAGTTTTGAATCGTGTGAGTAGGAAAAACATTTCCAAGTCTTTCCAAATTCAAGAAAAACACTTCACTCAGGTGCCGATCCTCCTGGTAAGCTTTATCCTCACTATGCTTTCTGCCTATTCCTTGTAGGTGGTTTATTTATCGCTCAACTTACCTTCCGCGGCCCCTTCTGATTTTTGATTTCAGGATTCTCGGAGAGGGACAAGGGAAGGGAACAATCCCATACTCATCCTAGCACTCACTCACTACCTTACCTCGACTTCCTTGAAGGAAACTCAACACTACTTTGCAGTTGTCAACATTCCATTTCAATCCAAGTTCCCGAGATGAGTCTCCGTCTCCACCTCACCTTCCAATACCTTGCCAGCCATCATTCCACTCACCACTAGGGAAAGAGTGTTTCAGAACATTTTAATCTTGTGGTGCAGCCCACGGCATCACTGGGTCTGCGCAACGAATAGATGACCTAGGCACCGCCAGCCACCATCCATAAATTGAACGGAAGAAAAGTCAGCCAGCCAGACATTGGGATCCAAGAGGGAGATTATAATCAGAGGCTGGGAGTTAACCTGCAGTGAGATGTAGCGTGGCGGGTCGAGGAGGAGCGTCTGGTTCTTGTCTTGAGGCCGCTCCTTCCCTTCGTGTCTCGACTAGTCGACACCCGAGCTCTGGCCTGGCCACCACAACACGACACCACCAATTCTCCGAAACAATTTTGCACAATATTTCTTGAGCTCTGACCTTATCCCTCACTTTCAGTATTCGCAACAAAGTCACTGGTCAAAAATGGCGAGCCATAAATCCATTCCGAGCATGAAGATGGAAGACTACTAGTGGCATGGTCAAGCATCTCAAGCATCTCAAGCATCTCATTTCCAAGACCAGCATACCATCGACAGTTCTACCGCCATTGAGACCAACACAGCTTGTGCAAAATAGGAACCGGACCTCGCAACGAATTCGGTCGTGGACTCACCTTTGAACTTTGAGCCACCTGATCAACCTGCTCATCCCGACCAAAGAGCCACCCAACATAACCAACCTCTCCCGCCAACACCAAATCTTGTCAACGCCACCAAACCTTGCAAATACTTCTCAACCGGGGGTGATTGTGTCAAGAAAAACAAATGTCGTTTTCTCCATGACCTCGCTGTCCGACCTCAATTCCTCCAGGACAATGAAGGCACCTCAACAACTCCAAAACCATATGCCCAATTCGACCCAGGCACCATGATTACGACACTAACGCGAAATTCACTTTCAAACACTACACCAGCGCACTTGGCGAAATCCGTCATAACCAGAGCCTCTGTGTATGGTGGATTAATTGGGTTGCTTATGAGAATGGGATGATTTTGGGCATTGGCGTTGCAAATCATAGAGGGGTGGATAACTGAGGGGAGGGGATTTAAGCGAATGTGCTGGTTGCACCGGAGAATTTGCTGCTTTACCTTATGGCAACGTACAATTTATGATATCATGGCAACAAATTGCGGAAAGATAGAGCAGAAAATTACTTTTAGATCAACAAATTTGAGATGACCCATATCTCTCGAACGACTCCAAATCCCACTTACATCCCCCACGTCCCTCACTCAGGCAGAATCCAAAAAATCCTCAAACAACGAGAGCCATTATGCTAAAAAAAAATCAATCAGTCAATTCCCATTTCTCCCCATTATCTAAGTCCTCTCAAACAACCAACTCAGAGCGGGGAGGAATAACGGAAGAGGTTGAGATATCTTCGCCCTCCGACAAAATTGCCAGAGAATTCCACCAAGTTGGCGAGATTGATATTTCCACCCTCATCTTGGCTAAGTCTTTTTGAGTAAGTCATATTGATGAGCTGTGCGTGAGCTATGGGTAAGCCGGGAGTAAACTACCCGTAAGCCACAAGTAATTTATGTATAGACCAGGAGTAAGCTACGAGTAAGCCAAACATCATTTAGGAGCCAAAAAGAGTTGCGCGTAAGCTGCGGCTTTTTTCTCGTACAAGGGCTAGTATCTAGTGAGTGCCATGAGAATGGCGGGATAAGCCGAGCCACACTTGGGGGCCAAAATGTGGAAAAGAGTTACGAGTGAGCTGGTACTTTTTCTCGTTAAGGATAGAGTAGACAATTACTGGTCGAGTAAGCTATAAGTAAATTGAGTTATGTCTGGAGGCCAAAAGAAGCAATGAGTAGTCACGAGTTAATTGTCCCGGCACTTCTATCACCCCCTAGCTACTCTACAGCACCTAAAACACTTTCAAACACACCAACCACCCGGAAGCATTCAAGTTATAATTCCAGAAGCTGTGAAAGAATGGAAAAGAAAGTCTCTCAATTCCCCTATACCATCTCAGTCAACGAATTCCAATTATTCAAATCCTCACGATATGTCATAAAGCTATATACCAACTCCTAACCCCCTCCCCCTTCCCAAACAAAATCTCTCCCTCGCACGTCCGGCCAACCGCAAAACGTTATCCACAAGTCTTCTTCGTAAGCTTAACAACAAACACTCCCCTCTCAATAGTATTAACCACCACGTACCCACTCTTAAAATACCCATAACTACTCCAACTACTAACAAACTACGCATAACCACTCGTCAGCATTTCCGCTTCAAAAACTACATCCTGCACGCCCTAAAAACAAACCCTCAGTCCCCCCAAAAAGCAAAAAAAAAAAAAAGAAGTAAACTCACCTCCTCCCTCCCCCCACCAGGCGCAAAGTCATCCTCAGGATATGTATCGAAATTCGCAACATCGCAGACACTCGCCCCCGTCGGATCTTTGGGGATAGAACTGATATCCGCAACCCTCAATCCATTCCCATAATTAGACTGGTACGTCAATCCTCCAATAACATATTGATTATGATCAATCCCCCGAATCTTACTCTTGAAATACCCCGTTTGCTTCGGTGCTTCCAGGGATTTGATGTCCCAAATATACG
>LLCD01000244.1:0-22749 GCA_001414355.1 Hymenoscyphus salicellus
CATTGTAACTACTGACTGGGACGAGTTGGTTACATTCAACGGAAGTCTCCTTGATAATGCCAAGGGCAGGAACCTATTCATCCTGAATTCTCATTCGCCTTGTTCTTTCTATTTAAGAACTTTCTGCTTGATACTCCATCATCATGGACTTCCTTTGCGTTCTTGAAATCTTTTGACAATGGAGGACCAGACAATTTCATACAAATGGCTCTCGGCCTTAGCTCTGGTATCTTTCTACGTAAGTTACACTTCCTATCCAAGCAAAGAATGAATATGCACAGTACTGACAATTGCTTCCACCTCAGTTCATCGCTTCTGCAATCTACAACCTCTACCTCCACCCCCTCGCGAAATACTCAGGCCCATTCCTCGCCAAATCTCCGCCTCGCTAAATTACTACTCCGCAACCACAGGCTACCGTCACATCTGGCTCTGGCAATGCCACGATATTTATGGTGAAGCAGTCCGCTTCAAACCAGATGGAATCGTTTCCAATTCTCCCGAAGTATTTAGGGCTATCAACGAGACGAGAGCGAATGTCAAGAAGGGAAATTTTTATAGGGTGTGGGCTAGGAGTAGTGAGGATGATAATACGGCTTATACGGTGGATAAGATGGTTCATGCGGGGAAGACACGGGTTTTGAATGGGGTTTTCTCGGAGAAGGCTATACAGTTAGTATTTTTTGAGCTCGGTTCCTTGGTTGCTCCTCACAAGTATGGATTTTGTGGAATGGCAATACTGACTTTAAGATCTTCCGCAGCTCGGCAGGAGACTTCATCACCCAACATGTCGATCGCTGGAATGATCTCTTACTCACGGATAACGACGACCAAGAGTGGTCAAACCCCCTGAACATGTGTAATCTAACCGACTACCTAGCCTTCGACATCATGGGCGACTTATGTTTTGGGAGGTCCTTCGATACCAAAGAACTAGGAAAAAATAAATTCAGACATGTCCCGCATACTATCGCCTACTACCTCCAGTTGTTGTATCCAATCACTCAATCCCCCATTTTGAATTTCTGGGTTTGGCTTAAGCCTAAAGGTCTGGATGCTTTATTTGAGTGGATGCTACCGAAGAGTATAAAAGAATACTACGCCTTTGTGGAAGTAAGCCTCAAGGGTTGGGGTCATTCTGAAATACTTTACCTTGAGTGTATTGCAGGAAGCTGCTCTGTATCTTCAACTGGTTACCTACGAATGATCTTGAATCGAGTTCTGCTTAGTAAAACAAGATTATTAGAGATAGAAGAGATATGGAGAAGGAGCGTTTATGATTTATAATTTGAGGCAAATGTCTTATTATACGATTGTGCTTAGATTTCTTAATTTTTTATTATTTCTATTCATTATTCTTCTCGTCCAATTTCGGGGCGATTGGTGATTTTCCATAGATCCCGGATGCCCAACCCAGATTTGTATTTAGCCTTAATAGCATGGCTATGGTGAGAGTGACGCTTATGGTTGTGCGCAACCTCTCCAGATCATCTCTCATCGTCCCACGCAATCAACCTGCCTTTTACCATTTGTAGAAACTATTCTCGATATAGCCTCTCCCACCTGAAGTATTATTCGCTTAGCCCATTCTCTGTGTTTCAAAATGCGTCTTTTACAGTCTCTGGAGGGCCAACTCAGCCTTACGAAAGACTTGTCCAATGACATCCCTCCTTATGCCATTTTATCGCATACCTGGTGGGTGGATGATCAAGAAGTGAGCTTTCGGGAATTGATAGATTGTTCCGGGAAGTCTAAAACTGGATATCAAAAGATTCGGTTCTGAGGAGAACAGGCTGCCAAGGATGGTCTTCAATATTTCTGGGTGAATACTTGTTATATTAACAAGAGTGATCAAGTTGAGCTTCAGATGTCTATCAATTCGATGTTTCGCTGGTATAAAAACGCTGCTAAGTGTTATGTTCTTCTCTCGGATGCCTCGAATCCTGACGATAAGGCCAACGAGGGTTCTTATCCTGATATCGAGTCCGCTTTCGAAATGTCGAGATGGTTTACCAGGGGTTGGACGATGTAAGAGCTTCTTGCTCCTTTGTCGGTGGAATTCTTCTCTGCTAATCACAAACGACTCGGTGACAAGTTATCACTCGAGTCGCTTAACTACAAGACGACCAGAATTCCTGTCGAAGCTCTACGAGAATATGATCCTACGAAGTTCAGCATCGACGAACGCATTTCATGGGCGATGAAAAGAAATACGAAATACGAAAAGGATTTGGCCTATTCTTTGTTAGGAATCTGTGGCATCTTTTTGCCGCTTATATATGGCGAAGGAAGAGCGAACGCGTTTCGGCGGCTTCGAAAAGAGGCTGAGAGCCATGAACAAGAAAATAACATACAAAAACTCGCAAACCAAGTTGAGATACAACCTCATGTAGTGCTATGTGTCCGGAGGTTTCAAGTAAGTTCTCCTTGTACGGTTAGTTTGCATAGCTAGTACTCTAAAAGAGCATACTAGATTTCGAATGAATACATCAGTAGATGGAAGAATCTTTATCCGGGAGGCTTCATTTACCGAAATAATTCCAGTATTTTTGATGTCCAGGAGTGGCTGAATGAGATCAAGAATGGGCCATGGCTTCTTGTCTTGAATCGTACAGACGACATTGACCTGCTTTCTGACCCGACCCCATCACCCAAAAGCTCCAAACTTCCACTTATCAGCACTTGGGTCCCTCAAAATGCCAATAATTTCATAATTACCACAGGTTATGATGAGAAAATCGGCAAACGCTTGTTAGAACCAGAAGAGGAAATTTTGATCACTTCTCTAAATTCAAGGGATGCTGAGCAATTTCTAAGGACATCAAAAGTTATACGGAGGGCTTAACACGATACCAAAGGGCAAATGGAACAGCTTCTCGACAGCCTGCGAGACCATGACATGAATACACGAATGAATCAAATTTTTCAACAACACGCGACAATATTTTCTTGGATTTTCGATCCAGAAGGTCAGAAGCCATGGGACAGCTTTCCAGACTTGCTTAGCTTGAGCAGCGACAAAATATATTGGGTTCGTGGAAAAGCTGGTTCCGGAAAGAGCACATTGATGAAATTTCTTATCGATGCTGCAGAAACAAGGAAATACCTCGCCCCGGACTACGTAATGTACTCCCACGTTATCTGGAATGCTGGAAGTGCCGTGCAAAGAAGCCTTGTAGGTCTACTCTGCTCCTTGGTTTACCAAATTTTCGATCACAACCACGATATCATGGAAGATGTTTTGACAACATGCCCGCACTTTTCCAAGTCCCAAAGTGCCAATGATTGGTGGATTGAGTTCTTGGAGCAGGTGCTCTTACATTCATTACGCCTACACAAACAGCCTGTTTGTATTTTTCTCGACAGGCTGGACGAAATTGATCCTGACCAAGGTTTATCTGACTTCAATGGTCCATACTATTTGCTGCAGCTCATTGAGGAGATATCTTCTTCCTCTAGGGATATCAAGATTTGCGTATCGAGTCGTATAGAACCTGCCTTTCTTCTTCACCTCAAGGACTTCCCAAAACTTTAACTCAACGATCTAACAAGAAAAGATGTGGAGGCTTACACGCGAGACTTTGTGCAAACCAAGTGCTCTTTTCAATTTGAAGGCGCTACTGAAGAAGATTTCATTGACCTCGTTGCGGAAAAGGCAGACGTTGTATTTCTTTGGGTATCTCTTGCTCTCAAAAAGATGCAAAGAGGAATAGCTAGCGGTGATGAGCCGGCGGAGCTATTGGATACACTTCAAAAGCTCCCACGCAAGATTGAAAAGCTTTACGATGACATTCTTGAGAGGCTTGGTGAGGACCGAGAGGTCTATCAAAAGACAGCAGCACGGTACTTCAACCTCTTCATTACCATTACAACCATATTTGGAAATGTCAGAGTGGAATTTGCTTAATTATGCAATGGCATTTGATCCAGCTCTTAGTGATACGCTACTCAAATCGAAGCATCCGAAAGATCTGAAGGAGACCTGCTTACCTTTCATCGATGATTAACTGCTCGATGTGCTGGAATCCTTGTGGTCGTTTCGCCAGGAGACCTAAATGAACTTCTTTCGCGGAACATAGAAAGACTATGGGATTCTATAAGGATGGATTTTCCTCTCAGTTCGCCCGAAAGGCTGCTGGACATCGACGAAACAACCCCTCTGGAGCGTAGATTATGTATCCTTTAGGCTATAACTCTCGACGATATATATCCGCATAAAGAACGACGTGAAGTAGATGAACACACGATGATGGCATGTTTGGCCAACATCAAACCATCATTGTCACCAGAGAAAGAGCATAGCCTTCTTGACTTGACCTGGGAAATCTACAAGCGAAACAACTGGCCTCAGCTTTACGGAGCTGTCGCCCGGTAGGGCTTCCAACAAGCTCTTGAGTTTTTCATTGATGAAAAATTTAGAGATTCGAGTGCTATTCGAAATGATCTATTACTTTGTTATATGTCGAATTACGCCAGGAGAACCAACGCAATGGTATCTTACCTTTTGAACAAAGGTGCGGATCCAAACTGGCTTGGTATTATCCCAATGGTTATCACCATGGGAAGGGACGGTCGATATTGGTATCTTCCTACGACTTTAATTTTCAACAATACATCCAAGCAGCAGGCTAAACGCTTCAAAAACCCCCGCCTTGAGGAACTCATCCAGCTTTTCGTTGAGTCTGGTGTCAACTTGGAGCAAAGGGTTCTGTCCATGGAATTTGCTTTTAATAGTAAAGTCGATGATGGGTTAGCACGTTCTTCCTGGGCACGCCCAATGAAATACGGGGCCGAGTTTAACTAGGAAAATTATGACATGATTACTGAAAGAAACTGTCTCGATCTCATTCTGGATATTCTGTACGACTATGGGAGTGATGGAGTGGAGTCGTTCATTTCCAAATTTGGCTCAAAGCTACACTATACGGGAGCATACCGAAGAATAGTTTTGTTGTTCTCGGGGAGTCATGTGTATTGGGTCAACACCGAAGACTCCGACGCTATAAATAAGATTTTAGATTGGCCAGAGTCAAAAAGCCGGTCGGTGTGTACTTCCCAAGAATATGATCCAGCTCGGTAAAGAGCTATCCTTGATATATTAGATGGTTAAGAGATTGTCGATCACAATATTGTTGAATGGATTACAGATAAAGGATATATGGTGGTGGGAAATACTGGGGTAGGAGAAGATCCAGAGCGGACTTTGACTCAGGAAATGGCGGAAATCTACCTGAGAATTAATGAGACGTTTAGGTCTCATCGGAAAGGTTGAGGTATCTAGATGAGCGAGCAGTACAGTATAGAGATGAATAAAAAGCAAAGTAGGATTGACGGCCATTTTATAATGTTTCCTATTAAGATGGTTTCCCATGTCGTTCCACCACTCCATCTGTAGTCACTTGATTGATTATTCATGGAACGATCATAACACGTAGTTACATAGTATGGTCATGGAATGAATATGGCGGCGCCTCCAGAGGGAAGATGAGTTTGAGGAGAGGTAAAAAACATGTCAACTCAGGTGCTCCAAATACAGAGTCCACAGACATATTGAGAAGACAATTATCCCTTCCACCCAACCTGTGCACATTATTTTGAGCATTTATAAGACTTCAATCCCCCTTTTCACGACGGCAGCGCAGTAAAGATTTACTACAAGAAACAAGATTGCGGACAGCAGTCTAAGAATCAGTATAGGCTTGAAATCACGAAATTTGAATCTGACATCAGGGCTGACTTGGTAACTAGTTCAATTCAATCTCGGACGATAATAAAACAATAAGTATCTAATTCTACTGTTTTGGCAGCTCCTTGAGTTCCACAGTCAAAGCTAAACCTGCGATAATCTTTTCCTTCTGAGATGTAAGCTCATTTACATCCCAATTTGCCCATGCGCATCTTCCTCTCAAGAATGCAGCCTCAGGACTGGCCATCCAAAGAAGAAAATGTGCCGGAAGTTGAACTAGAAATGATTTCCCCAGTTAGCAATTTACTTCTTACATAAAGAGAAAATGAAACAATATGGGAGAAGAAGGTTTGGTGATCTCGTACATGTATCCATGGGGAGACTTTCGGCTTTCGCGCCAGTTCTGCGGAAGTTGTCTGTCTCAATCATGCCGGGGTTGATTGTAGCAACGAAAATGTTTGGATTCTCCGAGGCGAGGAACTCGTAGACTTTGGCCTGCGCAACTTTCGATGCGACGTAGGATGAAAGGCCAGCCAGATACGCGGCGGGAAGAAACGAGACATCGCTAGTCACCCCAAGGAAAGTTGCTTTGGATGCGGCTGATGGAAGGAATGCTTTAACAGCTAGATATGTTCCTTGAACATTGGTCTGGAGAAGAGTAAGAGTGAGTACGTGGTTCATAAGATTTTATGTTCAATGATTAGCCAAGATGAGAAGGAGTAATGCGAACCTCGAACCATTTCCACCACTCTGCCCCATCGGATGAGGATACCGTCCCTGTGTGGAGCAATACCCCGATGACAGCACAAGTACATGCCAGTTGCCGATTGCGACTGCAGCGGTCTCTAGACTTTCCAATTTCTCGAGATCTGCGACGTGGACGGAGCACGAAGTTTTGCCAGTGGATTTAATGGACTCTGCTGTCTCTTGAAGGGTAGCATTGGTACGCCCCAAAAGCGCAATGTGGGCTGCTCCAGCAGTAGCGAAGGCCAAAGCTGTTTCTCTTCCAATTCCGCTTCCCTTTAAAGCCCCGTTAAGTTAGCAATCATTTACAAAAATTTTGGCTTTCTGAATAATAGTGATAAGAAAGGAGGCAAGGAAGGAGGGTGAAGGGCGGAGAGCTGGAAAGGACAAGTTGGCTATACTTACTCCTCCTACAATGATAGTCGTTTTACCTTCGAGGCTCAACTCTTTGCGTGATGGTGAGATACTTTCATAAGTATCATTGTGCCACGTAGCAGTTGGAGATGGAAATGGTGGTTGTATTTTTGTAAGGCCGGAGTTGTGTTTAAAATTGGGAATGGAGAACTGGTTGGATGGAGTACGAGTTGAGGAATTAACTTGGGTTTATAAAGCTAGCAAGCTAGGGAATAATTGACAGGCAAATGGAGGAGGGATTCTAATCCTTGGTACCTTCTGTTGGTTTCGATGCACCGATCTGCAATGAGACTCTGATGCGTGACGGCTTTAGTGGGCGTATCCATAGAAGTTGCAGGTATTGATTATCTGCAACGAAACTGCTCTTTGACGGGAGCTTAGATACATGTATATATAGAAGAAAGTTGATGCTGGCTTCGAGAAGCAGCAGACGCCGGATTTGGTGCATTATTTGCTGGAGAAGGGTGCGAAGCAGGGTGCTGCCCAGACAGCAGAGAGCGTGCGGCGAATGCGCGGAGACAGCCTGAATGCCATTGTTGCGGGGAGTGAGCCCATCCCCATCGTCCTCCTGGGCTTGTTTGCTGAACTCGCCCGGAAGCCACAGTACCTGGAGTCTGTTTGTGGAGCTCGCGGGGCTGACATTACCGGTACCAAGGTTCTCAGCACATTGCCCCTAACCTACTGAATGCTGTGATCCAAGAGGCGCTGCGACTCTACACCGTCCTTCTACTGCCGGCTCACGGAAGACGGGCCAGAATGGGGTTGTGATTGGAGGTGTATTCAGCCCCCCATACACGGCCATAGTAAATCCTCGCTATAGCATCCATCGAAGTAAGTACCTCCCCATTCCATAATTATAAGTGGACCGAGTTGATACGTCTTGCTAGGGGAAGACTGCTTCGAAGAAGCCCTTGAGTTCATCCCTGAGCGATGGACCACCCGTCGCGAAATGGTGCGCAATGTTGCTGCGTATAGCCCTCGGGGAACAGGTTCGTACTCTCTCCCGTCCAATGCTTGAATAGACAACCCCGCTGACTTATCTCCAGCACATCACAGTTGCATTGCGCGTGTTATGGCTGTTGATGTGCTGAGAATCGCGATCGTCCAGCTCATCAAGAAATATCGATTCCACCTTGCTCCTGGCGAGAAAGGCCAGCGCGTTCTACAAGATATGAAAGATCAACTGACGCCTAATCCCGGCCATTTATCACTGATATTCGAGAAATGGTAGTCTTCTGTTTGCAGAGAAAAACATAGTATCTATTCTGTAGATATTCCACTTATCGTTTTTTTTCAACCTTTCTTACTGTAGCATAAACAATCTCCTAATTTCTCTCGCTAACTCGTCGAACCAATCTACTTCCCTGTAGTCATTAACAGGTGCCATGACTGACTTAAGCAACACTTAAATTAGAAATGGCCATTGAGGTTGACTTACGTGCTCCTCATTGAGAAATACCCCGAGAATGTTCGCGCCTAGTCAATACCGTGTTAGGCTGATGTAGACGGAGGTGATTTGTTTAACGAAGGTTGCTCCGTCTGGCGTACCAGCTGGTCGATACTGCCGATAAATCTATATTTACCGGCATGCAGGATTGGCAAGTAGGGAAGAGACGCAGGAATCTCGTCGTGTTGGTTCTTCAGCCTGCACACGCCCACTGATACAAATTTCTAAAGGGATTCCAACACCTTGTCGACTTGTTGGTTCTGCATCCTGTACTCGCCCTCACTATTCATATGTTGCAGATTGTTTTCCATCGTATCAAATGACGGTGAAATCTCGATCTGCAGTTGGTTCAGTTGGATTTAAATTATCCGAAGGCAGAACCATCTTTCGACTAGGGACGTGGTGCCCAGTTACTATCAATTCTCGCATACACCCACATTTTCTCTTCAGTATGAGTAAATTTTTACCATAGTCTTATTATTGCTGTATAGCGTAGGGATATTGATCTGCAGTTGGTTCAGTTGGATTCCCTTCATCCAGAGGGAGAATGTGCTGTAATTTGGGAGAACCGTGCCTTGCTCTCAGCTTCCTGCCTCCTCTTTGCTTCGATACGACACCCTTGCAATATGCCTGCCGTTGTATTATTACTACCCAATTTTACTCCAGTGCATCATTGATGAGCCTCCGGCTCATGCACCTCCTGCGGGTATCCTCGCTTAGCTCTTTTCATGTTTCCCCAATCATCTTGTCCTTTATGAGCAGGTACTTATGAGAACCAACAGAAAGTACCGTCGTATTATCGATATGTACATTAAGCACATATTCTTAGTGTACCTTGTCAAGGTCCGAATGAGTTTCCACGGAGGTCGATGTATAAAAATTGAATGTTTGGGTAGTAGATGATATCTGTGCTACCTAAATACTCACAAGCTGCTAGATATCGTCAGTACGCAATTTATACAAAATTCTATGACAAAAATGATCTACACACCTGGCTTTCAAAACAATCATCATCGATCAAATAACCACCAACCGTCAAATTACCAGATACCCCTCTCATCTCCCCCAGAAATATGTCACAGCTTGCGAGAAGAATACTTTACTTTTTGCATATAATTTGGGACTTTATTGAAAGCGACTTTGTCACTTTCGTAGTTCCTAACACTGCATTCGGCATTTTTGGCGCGTTCGCTTCCCCAAAGCTGGTGGAAGATGACTTTTCAATCACCCCTTCGACATTACAAATTCTAAAACGCCTGCCTTTAGTTCTCCTTTTCAACCTCGGAAACTTCTCATCTTCGATCTCGCCAACCAACGTACTCCACAGTCCGTGATTGAAGACCACATCAACAAGCCATGGCGACCAATTCCCCAAGACAAGATCACCACTGATTAGACGCGGCGTCTGTTGTTGGTCGTCGTTCCATCTACTCTAGCACTCAGCTGCGTCCTTGGGGTATGACAGCAGTGTGTATTCATCATCATTCTGGCTTGGCTTTACAACGACCTCGGTGGCGGCGACAAAGTGTTCTTGAGGGAAATGATCATCGCGGTTGCCTATGGTTTCTTCAATAGCGGTTCGCTGACGATTGCCGTTGGACCCGAATATTCTCTGAGCGCACTTGGACTGACGTGGACAGCCATCGTGAGCAGTGTTATTCTGACGACGATGCAAGTGCAGGACCTCAAAGACCAGAACGGTGATCGGACCCGTGGCCGAAGAACAATTGCACTCTTTCTTGGGGAAAGGATTTCTCGTATTTCGATGCTTTTTTTGTTTGCTTTTGGTTGTGCGTGTGCAATTATTTCTGGGGTACACAGCCTGTGGCATTTTCGGTGACCGCGGTAGCTGCAGTTGATGTGATAGTACGAGTGCTTTTCATTCACTCCCCGAAAGGAGCCGCTAAAATAAGGAAATCGTGGTGTTTATGGCATGCGTCTCTGTATGCGCTACCAGTGTTAGCAAGGAGCTTTTGAAAAGGGTAGTGGGAAGCAGGAGGCTGGAGCTGTGTTAACTTAGGCACCCACGCGATATAAACACACAGCTAGTGGGAGATTTGAGTGTGGACATCCAGCTGAACACGAATCGTGTTTTTGTTAGGAATATTTTCGAGTCCCATATCTTGTGCTCCTGAATCGGATGAGATCAAGGTCGTAGTAAAGGCCTGCTCCCCAAACCCCCTCCACTCATGTCCCGCCCACCGACATCGTCATTTATAGCCACCTCGCTTCCCATCATGTTCGTGTAACTGCTTTGGCGCGGCGTACGACGACCTCCCCCAAAGGTCACTATATTACGGGGAGTGGAGCGCGCACCAGACGCTTTTCGGGACCCCGAAAATCTGGTCACAATTGGAGTGATGTAGGTCTTGAATATGGGAGCTAGAGTTGGGATGCATCCAATGATGATGCAAAGCCACAACTCTAGTGTGGTTGTAAGAGCAAGAGTAGGCATATTGTAGATGAAATCCTGATCAGCGGTGGTGACGAGGTCGTAGATTCTCCACATCATAATCCCAATGGTTCTTTATACTATTAGTAAATGCTTATGATACGCGACCAGGGAACTTGAATCGGTATATGTACGGAAGACTGAAGCTAAACACAACAGTGACAGCGATTTTGTTACGCAGTGCCATTTGCAACTTCCACAAAAAGGGCATCGGCAGTATAAGAATTAGGACGTCAATTCCCAGATTGGTGCTGATGGAACCCAGCTGGCCAATGTTTAGGTTGCAGCAATGACCATTAGGCCTCGGATTCCACAGCTGTGAAATATCAGGGGAACATATGATGAGAAAGACGACCAGAAACGAAATGCAGTATGCCAAGCTCAAACCCATCAATGCGTAGGAGAATTCCTGAAAAGCTTGATTGGGAAGATCCGGACATAGAGGAAGAGAACTGATAGTTTGAAAGCGGTCGTTCCCAGCGTCCAGGTAACATAAGCGGCGGGGATGAGTTTAAGTACGTTTTGAAGTTCAATTGGTGTAAGATCCGTGGTATAGAGGCCCATTCCACTAGCAAAAATTACCCAGATGACAACCCCGCCAAGTGCGAACGTATTTATCTAGAAAATGGTTAGTTTCACTTTTGATCACAGTGGAGTATTTCCCATCTAGGAGTCCTCACCATGGCAAATACAATCAAGTAATCGTCCGCGTATAGTTTACGATGAATCATGTGTGCGGCCAGGAAACGAAGAGACACGAACAAAATGTCCAGAAGAGTAAATACAATTGTTCAAATCAGTAAGTTAATGGCCCCTTTGGTAAGAGACGACATGATAAACTTGAGACAACTTGAGGAGATGATTGATGGCCCTTTTCGTTTTCAACGCAAAGTCACTAGTTTTATTTTACTTTTTAAAAAGTGATTTCAAAATAGGCGAAGACCATTGATACCTCCTCTTTTTTTCCCCCATCGTATCAATTGTATATTAATGAGGAAGAGAAGGATCCAACAATTCCAGGGTGTGGGTTTATCGTTAAAATCCCCCCCTTCCCCCTCTTCTGCAGCCTTGTGGTTCATGCAGAAATTATCCACTCACATTGACGTTACCTTGCATGGCCAATAGATTTCCAATCAACACCAACGCAATATATTTCCAACATTCCTTTTCATTTACAACCAACCGGAGAATAGAATACTGAGTAGGGCCCTTGTCTGTTGGTATCCCGGAATCTGTCTGGTAGCCAAGGTTTTTGACCCTCCCACACACCATTGAAAACCCTACAAGTTACTCGTCACCGGTTCCTATCACCAGCAATTGGAAATCCTGCAATATTACAATAGGCCAGTCCAGGAGGATTGTAGATGATGCACGTCGTGCTTATAATAGATAGTTCCCCACTATCCAACAGCTATAAACGTCTATGTTCCATAGTTTAGGCTGAACCCGATATTTATACTTTATCTTTAGAACCCCGAAACTCAAGAAAAATTATTACTCGGCTAGTTATTATAAGAACGATATTGTTTTCGGTATTTGAAAATTCTTTAAATACTACTTTCTGAAGAACCATTTCCATTATCAATACAAAATGTCGAAGGCGCTAACAAGAGCGCAGTTACAAATGGCTGCCTGGACCTCAGTCATCGTCCTTTTAGGCTCGGTATGGTTTGCGAGGTCGGATTTGTCTCCATTTCAAGCACAGTGTCGTTGTTTTCCAAACGATACTTGCTGGCCATCTTCTGCCACGTGGGACTCGTTCAACAAGACTGTTGGAGGTAAATTGATCGACACGATACCGATTGCCAGCGTCTGTCACGATGACTTTACGGGCGTCAGCTATGATGCGAAGAAGTGCGCCGATATCCAAAGCAACTGGCCAAGCCCTAAGTTGCATGACGAAACAACACATTCACCAATGGCCGCCATCTTTGCCAATATGAGCTGTGATCCTTTCACGCCTCGCGAAACACCATGTGTGGTCGGCAGTTACGTGCGTTATGCTGTGAAGGCTTCGGGTTTTGCTGATTATCGTTCTACTCTCGCTTTTGCGACAAAACATAATATCCGTCTGGTGATCCGAAACACTGGGCATGACTATATGGGTAAATCCACCGGTGCCGGTGCACTCGCCCTGTGGACACATCATATCAAGGATACCTCTATAAATGACTACAAATCTTCATTCTACAACGGCAAGGCTATGAAAATAGGCGCTGGCGTTCAAGCTGCAGAAGCACAAGCTGCGGCAAACGCACAGGGATTGGTGGTAGTTGAGGGGGATTGCCCAACGGTTGGACTTGCGGGGGGTTACACTCAGGGAGGGGGAACGAGTCCGCTCGCGTCGAAGTTTGGTCTTGCAGCCGACCAGGTTCTGGAGTGGGAGGTAGTCACAGGGGTTAGTGCATCTCGCTTACCCGCCCCCCTTTTCACATTTTCAGACACACTTCTCGCCTACAGGACTGTCACTTTTTCACAACAATAGAAACTAATGCAAACTTTTATCAGGGTGGAGAACTTCTTATTGCAACCCCACACCAGAATTCGGACTTGTATTGGGCTCTCTCTGGTGGCGGTGGCGGTACATATGGCGCTGTGCTCTCGATGACAACAAGACTGCATAAAAACATGCCGACTGCGGGCGTGACTTTATCTTTCCTTGAACCTTCGGACACTTACTGGGAAGTGGTGCAGGCTTTTCTCGTCAATATGCCAGCTATTCTCGAGGCAGGTGCCACCCTTTACTGGCAGCTGTTGCCAGGAAACATGTTTTACATGCCGCAAGCATACTTGCCAGATGGGACATCCCAAGACCTGGAAAAGCTTTTGAAGCCCACGATAAATGCTCTCACTGATAGGAACATTCCATATTCCTTCACTTCGCGCAATTTCCCCGCCTTCCAAGACGCTTTCAGGGCGTTGAACCCGGACATGAACATCACCGAGCTCAATCTTGGGGGCAGCATTGTTCCTCGATCCAGGGTAGAATCCGCTAGCTCCTCCGCAGCTCTTGTCGGTGCTCTCAAATCAATACTCAGCAATGGTGGTATCGTAGCTGGGGTATCAATGGATGTCACCCAACATCCCGCTGTCCCCAACGCCGCTCATCCCGGCTGGCGCGACTCCTTGTTCTTGGCCTTCCTTGGAACGTATGCTTTCCTCTCTCTGTTTTCTTCTATCTTGATCAAGCGAGAAAGTAACGCCTGCACATCGAAACAAGACTAACGGGTGAATAGTATGTACAATCGATCCAACATGACCGCGAATCTTGTTGACCAACAAACCATTACCAACATCCTAGATCCGGCCTTAGACAATCTAACTTCTAACTCGGCTGCATACCTCAATGAAGCCAACTTTAATCGCCCCAATTGGCGGGAGGCCTTTTATGGTCCAAATTACCCAAAGCTCATGGCAATCAAGAAGAAGTATGACCCAAAAGGGATTTTCTGGGGTCCAACAGCCGTTGGGAGTGAGGCGTGGGCCTCTGCAGCGGATGGGAGGCTCTGTAAGACTGGTAATTAAAATATCGAATTCTGGTCTGGTTTTGTCCTAAGCTGGAACATCTCTTGTCTGTTCATGAAAATGGAATATACATACTGTGCAATGCAAAATGCTTACTGAGACTTAAAATTTCAATACGAAAGACCGATTATTCTCCCAGTGAAAGCTTCGTGTCGCGATCCTATAAATTCTTCTTGTCGAATGAAGGAACTCACTTTGCTCCCGATTTCTCGTTGTCACTCGCCCCACCTAGTCTTTTGAGTCTTAACAACACCATAATTATTCCTTTTGTTCTTAACCAGTTCCGCAAACAAGTGGCGTAGTTATTACTGTCTGCCTTACAAGCAATTAATTTGGTGCATAAATTCAATTACCCGTCAAATACGATGCGGGTTGAAATTCGGTGTTGGAGCTACATTGGGATGTATCACATATTGACATATGGCCTCGCGAGCACGTATTTTCTCAACCTGCGCCCCATACATACAACCCAATCGGGTCTTTGTTCTTTTCTCTTCATATTAAATCCTATTTTCAGAATGCGAACAAGTGGCACGAAAATAGCATGGACTCCCGAACTGTTGGTAATTCTCTTTCTTTACCTGTAAGTACTGCATAATTTCTCAGAGCGGTGATTCCCAAAGATCTAGCTGCAATACCTCGTATATTGAATTTTCCCTAGCAATTCAAGCAACTCTTTTGTCCACTCTAAGCTACCGATACGATGCATCTGACCAAACTCTCGTCTTAATACAGCCGGTTATCATTTGGGCAGAAATTGCAGTGAATGGATATTTGATACCAGCGATATCTCCTTCAAATGAGTGCCGAAAATATTCCCAGGGGGCGTGTTATGGCCTTCTCCTGCCGACTGGAATGCATTGAACAATACTGTTGGTGGAAGACTCATTTCTACCCTTCCCATCGGAGCACAATGTCACCGCCAGTATCTTTTACAGACCACAAACCTGTCTACTTATGACGATACAAAATGCAAAGCTCTTCGAAATGTTTGGTTTTTTTCCTGAAACCCATCTGTCGTCATCTTCCTCGCCCATGGCCTACACCTCTTCAAACAACAGCTGCAACCCATGGCTAGAACGGAAATCTTCCTGCACCATTGGTTCACAAGTTGTAATTTCGATCAATGCGAGTAGTTCAAGCGACATACAACATGGAATCGAGTTTGCCAAACTTCACAACGTTCGACTTGCCATTCGAAACACCGTCCATGACTATCTCGGTCGCTCTACGGCCGCTCATTCTATTGCGCTGTGGACCCATAACATGAAAACTCTGGAGCTTATCGATTACATTTCTACAACTTATACTGGACCTTCAGTCAAAACTGGGGCTGGTTTACATGGCATCGAGGCTTATACCTTCGCAAATATTCACGGTCTTGTAGTGGTAGGCGGCAACTGTCCCACCGTCGGCATCGCTGGTGGTTATACACAAGGCGGTGGCCATGGACCACTGTCTTCAAAATACGGTTTAGGTGCAGATCAGGTTCTAGAATTGGAGGTTGTCACAGCCGATGGCCAAATAATCACAGCAAACAGCACCCATCATTCTGATATATTCTGGGCATTACGTGGAGGTGGGCCTGGGACGTATGGTGTTGTGCTGTCTATGACAGTCAAAGCTTATCCTGACACCTTTGCTCCTTCTGCATATTTCACCGTTCTTGATAATGGGATTAATACCGACAACATTTACAAAGCCATCGGGCATTCTTGAAACTGTTGCCAAGCATTCTTGATGCTGGTGTGTTTGCACTATGGGTAGTCAACCCGGCTGGGTTTTTTTCTCATGCCTGCTTTCGCGCCTGGTATGCACAAACAGGACCTGGATACATTACGGAACGCACCACTGGAAGCTATATCTGTCTTGAATTTGGAATATCAGTACTCATCCTCAGAAAAGCCCACTTTCTTGTCAGCGTACGAGTCTCTAACTTCGAGCTGGAATGTGTCAGACTACAATACGGGAGGAAGACTCATCCCTAGAGATGTTGCTAGCAACAATACCGACGACTTAGTGAAAGCAATTCGTCACATTGGCTCCCAAACACTTTTCTCAGGCGTCACTTTCAACGTGATAAACGCAGTCTCGTCACCGGATGAAGATGCGGTAAATCCATACTTTCGCGAATCGCTCTTCAATGTATTCCTCGGGGTTCCTATAAACTACACTGATTGGGAAACAAGAAAAGCAGGGGAAAGTGAGATAACCAACGATTTTCTCCAAACCTTCGAGGCGTTGACGCCCAATGGAGGAGCGTATATGAATGAGGCAGATGTCAATCAGAACGACTTCCACCCTATTTTCTACGGAGCTCACTACGAGAGGCTGCTCGGAATTAAGCGTCAATATGACCCAGAGAATATATTTTATGTGAAAACAGGAGTTGGTGGTGATGCGTGGGAAGAACGAGTCGACGGAAAACTCTGTCGGACAAAAGGTCCATAAGGTGCAGTTATTGATATCGTCGACATGAGTGGGGGCTAATCTTCAATGGATTGTAACTATGCAAATATATTGGAGATTGCAGAGCGCCTTTAAAGTGGCGTTCAAATCGCTTATCTTTAGAAAGAAGAATGAATACTCAATTTAGCACCATCTCCGATGCGTGAAGCATCCTAGCGTATCCTTGTTCTGCAAAGCGTGTAGTATTCTGACCTTCCCAATTCAAGTTAGATTTTAGTTCTTCCTCCTTGCCTCCGATTCCATATAATTGGTATTTGATGGAATGTCCCACTTTGGAAACCAATCTCTTGCAAATCATAATCGCAGACGTAATTCCAAGGTCAATACTCTCAATATGGTCCACCGATTTCCAAAGGTTGAGGAAGAAACTCGAGTTGTGACTCAGCCTTTGATTTTTCGAACAGACTTGGTAGCCGTTTTGTAAACAAGCTTCTATGTTTGGTGAGTGTGAGTAGACGTAGCTCGACAAGGGTTATAAAAAAGAAGAAAAAATTGTTTGAGATCCGAGACCAAGGTCACTGACCCTTAGAGAGAGTAACTGGTATTCTTTTGAAGACGACCTAGCGGGATTTACCATGCGACTGATTTTTGCGCTATAGAAGAGTTAAAAAGAAATTGACCAAGGAAGCCAGCCAATTTTGAACATATGTAAACAAGGTGGAAGTGGCCAACTAGACTAATAAAAATGGGGTTCAGACTTTCAAAAGGACTCACATAGGCAATGTAATGTGATTTGTTCAACTAGACTTCCCTATTTTCCTGTCTCGATTTCCACTCCTCCAAGACCTTTACAACCTTGGTATTGCCCTCTAGCTTTGCATAACTAAATGCATCATTATAAGTGTCCATGTCCTCTTTGATGTAAGGATCAGCCCCTCGCTCGAGTAAGAACTTGACCACCTCCTCGCTGTCTGTTGGATGTCTCGCGGCATAACATATGGGCGTGCCCCAAAAGTTGCCCATGGATTGCTCCTCCGAACCCACCGCGTGTACATCCATTTCGTTTACATCTAATTTGTGGACATCGAGCAAGTATTCCACCATTCTCATCCTCGTTTGGAAATCTATGTTCTTCGCTTCATCGTCTTTGCTAATCGATCCAACCCATTGGACAGCAACATGTAGTATCCGACCTTCAATTTTCGCCCCATTTTCGAGAAGATAGGCGAATGTCTCGACTGTTCCCGTACCTGCCACAGTTTCCAGCAGCGGTGGACTTTTGTAGGGATCTACCTCCATGCCATCGACCTTTGCACCATGCTCCACACACCAACGAACCAGTTCCTCATCCTGGCACACTCGTTGTAAAATGTAGCCACCTACACCCGGGGACGGGACGTAGGATGCGGGTTCATTGAGGTCGAAGCCGTGATCAAGGAGGAGTTGGAGGAGTTCAATGGAGGCGTTGCGTGCTACTATCAATGGGCTGAGGCCTTTGGCAGATGCATTTTCGTGTTGAAGTAGATATTTGACAACCTCGATGTTCCCAGCGTCCAAGGCCGTTCTCATGCCGAAATCGGTGATTTTCTTTCCGATGTTGGCGGCACGGGCGGCTTCCATTCCCCGGGCTACGAGCATGGTGTCGTTTGCTTCGCACCCCCTTTTTACCATCGCCTTCACATCTTCGGGAGGGGCCATGTTGTTTTGAGAATCTCTCGATATGTTGATTTGTGTATTTGTGACCTTACGAACGGCCGTACGGAGTATGGAATGTTTTTAATCTTCCCTGGCAGTGAACTGCGTGTTGAAGGATCTCAAAAGGATCAAGAGCTGAATTACGTCGACGGCAACCAGCCCCGTGCCCGTGGAACGATCGTGAGGGCCTGTCGCTGCGCCTTACGGAAGTACGGAAGGGTGAAGCTTGTTTTCAAAACAAGATTTACGATGTGGAAATGGAAGGATCGATAAGCGGGGTATTTTAGCTTCAACAACACCAGCCTCAGAAGGAAGATTCAAGTCTAGCAAACACAAAACAGATCTTGGTACGTAAAAGGAAATCCATTCACTATTTTTCGAGCTGTTGAGAGTTAGACGCAGTTTGGTTTTTCCCGGGAGATTCTGATGGGCCAAATACACTCTAGAAGGACCAGTAAGCGCTTGTCGATCGGCCATCCTTTCAAATCTCCACATCTTTTTAGAGCCTCATTCTGAGACTGATCCTACGCTACCAGCAATCTTATACTAAATCAAGCTTCACCGGCACTCAGCTTGATCCTTCGCCTGTTTCCACGCCGTACGCGTTGATGTCAAATTTGTTTCCTATGGAATCACTCGATTGAGAAATTTTCATTATGTCTTCCGTTTATATCCCCTCTCCTTACCATTTCTGTTTTCTTTCCTCTTTAGGGATTCTCCCACTTTCATTCTTTCTTATTGGAAACTCATTACCGTCTCTACAGTCATGGGTCATTTTTCTACTTTTCTTTTTTTGCTTTCTGCATCTGTTTTCCTTCAAAGCGATGCAACACCAGTGCAGCCGTACGATCGCTCCCTCAGATTCCATCCCAGAGCATCAATTGAGGCTGGGAATAGCTCCATTACTCTTGCGACTGGAACGGGAATAATTGTCTCTACCAAATTATCTACTTCCTCTTCGGTTTCTCTCACTAGCAGCAGCAGTTCAGAACTCACTTTAATCAACCCACCCTCTTCGAGTGCACTATCAAAAAATGCAACAATATCGTCAACCCGATCCAGTCCTTCATCCTCGAGCACCCCGTTGACCACCGGGCCTCTTTCATCCAACTCGACAGTTTCTATCACATCTGGGAAAATTTCGAGCAGCAGTAGCAACACCCAAACAAGAACATCGCCGTCCTCCAGCAGTCAGACGAATACAAGCGAGACGGGAAAGACTTCGAGCTCTAGTGGTGCGAGCCAGACCCAAACGAGCAAATCCTCTTACTCCGGCAGCGAGACCAATACAAGCAAGACTGGTACATCCTCCAGCTCGTCTTCATCTCAATCCGACTCGTCTGATTCACCTACATCAACAAAGGCTTCGGCTACGAACAAGTCATCATCCGGTACACTAGGGTCGGGAGTCTTACCGTTTACCACGACGAGTAAATCTCAAATTTCCGAGACTCCTGCCTCAATTACTTGGTCGGGATCATGGAGTGCCTCGAGTAGTGGACCAACTACCGCAAACTGGCCATTCTTCCTCGTTCCTACAACCACCATTGCCCCCGCCAAAGCGACACATGAGGCGTTCCTCTTAGCCGACTTGTTCTTTACTCTCAAGGCCAACAGACAATGGATTACCGATGCCAAGTTGAAATCTCAATACATCGACAATCTTGAAAAGTCCAAAGATGAAGTTGTTGCTTTGTTCAATGCGTTGGATGTTAAGCCAGTAGCGAAACCCGATTGCTCGAATTTGAAGCGAAGAAATGTTGTGTCGGAGAAGAAGATCAGAGCCATCATTGCGGATAGAAGTTTACTTTCAGCTGTTGCGGATCTTGCCAAAGACGTCGCTGGATTGATTACTTGTGCCGAGAAGGTGGTTAGTAACTTGATTGACAATGTCAAGTTACCTGAACCTCCTATTGCTGTTATCGAGAGCTTGACAGATGTACTGGGTACGATCGGAGAGGACTTGAAAGAAGATGATCCCGAGGACGACGACAAGACAAGCACCGAGTCTCAATCGACCCAATCTAGCACGACCTCCAGTTCAAGTTCGTCGAGTTCTTGCACTGGAGTCACACAGATTCCTGTGTGCACGCAAACCATCTCTCTTTCGACCTCGTTCTTCTCAGGAGCCACTTCTTTCACTGTCGCTACCGTCACATCGACCGCATGCAAGACATCCACTATTACTGGGTGCGTATCTGGAACCACAGCAACCACAACTGCATCGACTACTTCTTCCCGGGTGGCACAATGCTCTCCTGGGTGTGCTGAATGCGCGTGGGATGGTCCTACGCCGGTTCCATCGCAGACGGGGATTGATATTGAGGCACGGACTATGCCAACTGCGGGTGCAAGTGTTGATGCATTCTATGAGGAAATCCGTAAGTTATTTCGACGCCCACTTCCTCACCCTACTTTGGATAGTCCGGAGAATCTTGCATAATTTCAAGCGTTGTTCGAGAAAGTTAGAAGAATCAGAACTTACGTTTTTCCATTCTTCTAATTCGTCTGGGCAACATCTGCAATTGTGCGAAAAACTCTCGGGTAATGACGAAGGGGGTTTTCAAAGAACTAACATACCCAATTAGTCGAGGACAAGGACTACACGCGATTGGAATTGGCCCATCGAAGTACTGGAACTAAATCTAGCGCTAAATTCGATGATTTCGAAAGTACCCCAAATTACATGATGGTTGCCGGTCTGTTTGGTTGCACGGCAGTTACTGTTGTATCGGAAAAGGGGGCCTGGATGAGCCATCACTGGGAGGCTCCTGGATTTGGCGTGAGTATTCCCCCCATTCCCCCCTTTTTTCCGCTGGCAACTGCGATGAAATAAATACTTCGGGGCGTACCTGCCTACCTCTCTCGTTGTTCTAAACTTTTCGGGCAATTTGAGTAAATTGTTGTAAAAGGTAGAACAATTTCAGCAGGTATTTGGAACAATGAGTTTCAATTATGCTAACCATCCGGGTTAATATTTCCTTCTCGTTGTCCGCCAAGAGCCCTGTTTCCTCCTTCATTCTCAGACACACTTCTATAAATGGCAATGCTGACTCTGATATTCCGTAGCCTGGCACGATAGATTCAGAATTCCAGAAGAATATCTTGGATGTGATCAAAACGCAAGAACAAGTCCCACTCGCGCGAAAACCTGGTACCCCACGTGACGCACCACGGGAATACATCCAGGCTCAACTAATGCCTGCTTTATTCCCTCTGCTGGCAACAGGACAGAAATTGGGACCGGAAACCCATCGAGAGATATTTATTTCCACTCCGCATGCGGATGTGAGTACCCATCTTCTCTAAGTAAATTTCGTATACTGACTCCGATACCTTTCTTGTAGGACGATCCAAACGAATACTTGTACAAAGACAGAGTCAATCTACTTATTGATCTTTTGACTGGTATAGGGGCGCCTCTGGCGGGTGTAACACTTACGTATGCAACTTCTACCTTTATCCCCCCTTTTTGATTCATATTTTTATCCTTGCTCACTCCTCCCGCCTCCTGAGTTAATTAGAAAAGGTATCCTAACTTGTTGCAGTGTGAGGAAATATGAAAAATTTAAGGCCAAGACTCCCGCTGAGCTGAGCGCTTTGGATCTCACGGCTCGAGGAAAGATGATGGTTCAGTACGATAACAACCAAGTTGCGGCCAGTGGTACCACTAAGCAACAAGCCATGTGGAAGGTTTGGATGGAGACAGACAGTTATTCACACAGTTGGGACGCCACTGATATCCAGACGGGCTCTTGCACTATTAATCAAAAGCGGGATGGTTCCTGTACTCGTCCTAGTTCGAGTGCATACGAGGGAGGGGATAGTCCCATAACTAATACGGGTGGGAGCTCTAGCCCTACTTCCACTGGAAAGGCCTCGGGATCCGACTCTGCCACAGCCACTGGCTCTTCTAAGCCCTCAACGACGGCTTCAAACACTTCAAACTCAACCTCCTCGAGTTCTACCACTCTCAACACCTCAAAGCCGTCGAGTGGTAAAGCTTCCACCATTACTAGTACAGCCGATACTTCAGCACCATCCCAACCTGTAATCTCCACAAGTAAGAACCCCACCTTTCATTATTTCAAATCTTCTAGCACAATTATTTTTACTCCCCTAAACGTTTCAGACAATGAACCCTTTTCGCACATCACTAACAAAAAGCAGGTGTATCCCCCAAACCATCGTCAAGCACCCCCAAACAAACGCCAACCACTACTTCCGTCGCCCCAGAGCCAACATTCAGCCAAACCTGCAACGATATCGGAAATATCAAGTGGGTAGCCCGAGACGCCGCAATCAACAATGCGAAGACTTTCTGCTCCGACGCCGCCAAACAAGGAACCCAGGACAAGAATTCTGGCTCCATAGTCC
>LLCD01000245.1:0-22726 GCA_001414355.1 Hymenoscyphus salicellus
GGTGTTGAGGGAGGCGAATGTAATTTCTGATATGGGAACTGTCGTGGGGAACGCGAACTCCCACTTGGCAGCGGCTGTTGGTCAGCGCTACTTGCTGGAGATGGGACGGTGAATGCGATGAGCCGCGGTGCTGGAGCTAAAACTGACAGACGGAATTGTTCGTCTGGTGGGGATGCGCACCGCCGTGAAACTGTAGGTGGTGTTGTACGTGGGTGTGGGCGTGGGTGTGGGTGGTGGTAAGGCTGGACGAAGAACTCGAGGGGGTTGGGTCGGAGTCGGTAGTACAGATGAAGTTGACCCTTTCTTCGCAACCGATTTTCTGTGGTGGAAGATTCGACGTTCAAAGCTGCCTAAGTTTAGTTTCAGTGTTCTCCGCCTGCTCTCCGGGGAAGGTTGGCGGGAAGAAAGAGCGCTAAGAAGTGGAAGCTGAAAAGGCCCACGGTCAAGAGCAGACCAGAGCCACTCACCGAAAGCCTCAGAAGGCTCAGAAGCCTCAGAAGCCCATCCTGGAAGACCCCCAGCCCAGTCTGCTGCCTAGCGCCGTACCTCAACCTGCGGGGACCACTTGCGCATCGTCGTGACCTACAAAACCCCCTCGACCACAATTGAAAGTCGGAATAGCTTCACTTTTTATGTGCAACAACAAGAGGAAACCGTCTCACGCGCTTCGCACCGCAAGCTTCCTTTTACTGGGTCGTGAGGCCGGTTCAAGGGCTGTTCAGGCCAATTGCAGCCCATCTAGACACAGCCCTCTGGCAAAAGTACAGTACAGCCCACCACGCGATTTCCAGGGCAGAGCAGAGCCTCATACCTGGCCTGCAAGCTTGATCCTTCAGGGACTTGACCTGCTGGTCTGGCATACCAACTACAACTACCATCCAATTAATACCTGCTTTTACCACTACCAACAGATCCACTATCTGCAATATGCACGATAACCGTACTTAGACCTCATCTCTTCCCCTCTCCTCCCTTACGAAGCTATCCATACTGACCACGAACCAGGCCCTCATCCATTGCTGGCGCAGGTCCCCTTGACCGTGTCGCCCTTTGTATCTCTCCCTTCTGCCACCACCCTCCCATATACATACAAGACGCTGCCCTCAACGCTGCCTCCTTCATCCACGGGTCCTTCGTCGTCAGGAGAGAAATCAAAATACGTCGTCTCCAACTCGGGGCACGCAGCGCATCCAGACGACATAATAAAATCATGTAATGACCTAAAAGCCTACATCCAAAAGATGCAGTCAGACGCCGACAAAGAGTTAAAAGCCTGGGACGATGCAATAGCAGCCCGAGAACTGGCAGAAAAGCGGAGGGTAGCTCCGGGATGGCTGGATAGCGATGCCCGCATATTGGAGCCGGAGAAGAAGAGTGATCCGAGTTCTTCTGCTAGTCAGGGATCCAATCAATCGAATTTGATGGATGTAGATGTGTCGAAGGCGGAAGCTACGGGTTTGCAGTATACACCTGTTGCGGTACCAAGTGGGGAGGGGCAGGGAGACGAACTTGATAGGGCATTTGGGGGGTTGGGAATTGATAAGTAGATATTCCGAGGAAACAAGAATTACCAAAAAAATGATATATCAATTTACAATCGAGATCTCATGCTGTGGCTATGCGTTTAGTATGCTCATGCAAATGCAGTGACAGCCTCGTCTGCGGGGCTACAAATGGCAGCCTTGCGTGTGAGGCACAAATATCAAGCTCCATCAACCTCTTCAGCTTCACTTCCTAGCGCAAGGTTTTGCTCCTCGAGCATCATCGACAAGATGCCTCCACGAATACCCCGCCTTGGTCTTGGTCTCACCAAACTATCCAAACCCTCAATTAAACCTACGCCACCGCAAATATGTCCCCTCTGCACATTTGCAAGGAATTCATCACGAAGACCAACCTCAACACCTCGACGGCAGAATCGAATTGAACGACGCCAACAATCCAACGTTCCAGCTGCTACAAATACAGAGACCCCAAAACCTCGAGTCACACTTTCGCCGCGAATTGAACTCCGAGATGCCTTGAATGAGCTGCAGAAACATGCCGCAAACTACGTTAATATTTCGAGAGTGCAATTGGCCCTGCGGGGATTGGAACAACCCGCGGGGAGCGAGACGATACGGATTGCTATCCTCGGATTAGCAGATGGAGGGGGTTCTTTAAACAAAGCAAAGCAACTCGTACGGCTGTTGCTGGCGGATCCATTGAAAGCGGAGGAGGAGTGGGAACGGATACTACTCGACGAGCAACCGGGATATCGACCGCTGTTATTACGCGTTGGGCATGAAGGGGAAGAACCTGTTTATAGCAGTCGAATGGTACGGGAATTGCATATCTCTTCACCGACACTCAATGGGCATAAACTGGAAATCTTAGTCCTGGAGACAGGGCTTCAACAAAGTATATTTGGATCGGGAGAAAATGGGAATTTGGAGGAGACGCTGTTAGTTCCTACGATGGAAATACCTACCTCTGGATCGGGACGATATACACCCATTACCACACCAGTCCACAAGTCCTTAATTGTTTCCCAGGGTATTGTTGGAGCTTCATCAATTATCTCAAGTCACCTCACCACTGAGAGAGAAATTATTGGGTCAGCAGTCGATGTCCGTCTTGGAGAGGGCGAGGATCCAGCCACTTTGCCATTTCAAGTTATTAATGTCGATTTGGGAAATACGGCTCTCTCTTCCTTCCGCCAGAGTGTGAATAATGCTCTAGACTACGAGCACAACTGGTTCGCCAGCGGCATCCCTGAAATCCTAGAATGGCTAAAATCAAGATCCTCCACAACCTCAGTACCAAGCCCAATAAAAACCTCCATCCTTCAACATATCAAATCACTATTACAATCCACCAACGCAGCCATCCAAGCAGAACAAACACGCCAATTGAGTGCATCTCTCAACTCAAGCCTTTCCAGTTCACAACTAGATTCCTTGAAACTCAACCTCTCAAAATGGGCAGAAACTGCACACACCGAACTCCGAGACCATCTAGATATAGCCTTCAACGGCAAAAAATGGCGTAAACTAGGATGGTGGAAGTTATTCTGGAGAGTAGACGATGTCTCCATGATAGCAAGCTCCATCCTCGCCCGTCGCTTCCTTGTCGACGCCGAAAGAGAGGTTATCTTCCTCGCTGGTCGTATTGAAGAAGCTGGTGTATTTAAAAACACCCCCGATCCTGCAGTAAAGCATTGGGCGTACAAACCAATGAAAGACGAGGAACGAGTGGAAGCCAGGTTGGGCGCTGAACCGCAGGTTCCGAGGATGAAAGATTTGGTTATGCCGGAAGATGGGGAGAGAGGATTGAAGAATCAGAATTGGCCACTACACATCCCAAGCACTCGAAATTATCTGTCTTCCGAGACGGTCCCGGCGTTACAGGCGCTTGCGCAGAAATTGGTGCTGCAGACTTTGACGACTTCTTCGCTTTTTTCTGCGCTGGGTGGGTTGACGTATGTCTCTAGTATGTCTACCTCTCTCTATGAAGCCGGTGCCGTCACGGCTTTGGGCGTTGTCTGGGCACTGCGGAGGATGCAGGGGAAATGGGAGGCAGCGCGCAAGTTCTGGGAGGGAGAAGTTCGAGAGGAAGGGAGGAAAGCTGTTAGGGGTGTGGAGGGCGTTATTGGGGGTGTACTTAAGGCTTCGGGTGAACCGGTTACTGTGTCTGATCCTGAGTTGGAGAAGGCGAAGGTGTTGGTGGGGAAGGCGGAGGATGCTTTGAAGCCTTTTGAGGGGGGTGGAGGGGTGTAGATATATATTAGTGGGGTTATTGGGATTATGTGTGTGTGTGTGTTACGATTATTGTAGTATAGGGGGAAAATACCCACATACCCAGCTCAATTCTGGGCTTGGGGAGGGATAGGTGAGGGCTGGTGGTTTTGAAAGACGAGGTAGGCATTGCTTTCTTTTCTCTAGCAGTTAACCTCGATTTAAAAATTTGTTTCAGAGTTGAAATAGTTCTTGATTTGATGGAGATTGTTGTTCGAGAAGGGGTCAGGGGAATTAAGAAAGGGTTAGTATATTTGATTTCCCGAAACTATCTGGGATGATGTTTGCCATTTGTCTTGGAATAGACGTGTAATGAAGTAGAAGGGTGAGTGGTGGAGGGTAGTGGCTACCTTTCTCTTAAGCCAGAAGGGGAATTGTGGTGCTGGAATGTAATGCTAGGTTGTGTCAGTGAGCTTGAAAACCTCCCATGGTGTTACTAATACCTGTACATGAAAAGTGAATTCTGTTAGAACTTGTTTTGGGCGGGTGTCGAGAGTACCAGGCAGGTGAAGGTCATTCACGATATCGAGGGAAAGTGAGGAGAGGGATGGATGGATAGATGGAATATATGGTATGGGTGGACAAGTTTAAAAGTCTATCACTTTTCTTCTTGGTTGGAGATTTTTCATTAGAGTCATCTTGAGATTAAAGTGTGTAGAATTGAGATCGGGTGATGATATTTTCACTTATCTAAGGGCAGTTTTTCTTTTGAGAAAGGCATTGGTTGAAACTCTTAGATAAAGGGGAATAATAATTCATCGTAGACGGTGTTGTAATAGGTCGTTGGAAACGTACTGATAGATGGACATTTGTTAAAGCTGTCTATAGGTAACCTAAAAATAGCATATAATAGCTCTTTTTCGTAATCCAACCCCCTTTTTAAACTCGCTTAGCAATAAGGTTGATGAAATATTATTCGTCGGTTCGCAAAAATCTTTAAAAATCTATCGATTTTAGTAGAGCAGGAGACTTGTCCTTGCCAACGGATAAATATGATAAATAGCGGGTAGTTTTCCTTATTGGTTGGACAATTGCTCAAACCACGTAGAACATGCAACCCCTAGTCGATGGTGGCCTTTTTCTATTGGTAACTCGACGCCTCAATGCATACCACAAGTTTTAATAGCCAGGAACATCGTATCCTGAGCTTACTATCCAATAACTTTCGTTGAAGATAATGGTTGAATGCTACCTTGTGTATCTACTCGGCCACATCACAGGGTTTCCCCACTTTTGGATATTTGGTTGTTTGCTATTATTAAAGAACTGCGGAAAAAAGATCTCATTATTCTCCAAGGAGCATGGCAGAAGGAAAATGTAATGAAATTATTCCCCAGATTGGCGAGGTTGAGAAACTCGCAGCCCGCGAAGCTCGCGATGATGAGAAAGTCAAGAGTGAACAACAAGGGTCTGGGGGAACTCTTGAGGTATGATTGACGGTAAAAACTTCACTTACGATACACTGATGATTCTTAGAGATACATAAACTTTCTCTCCGCGATAAACTTTGGGTTCATCTTACAGTGCTCCTGGGAAGCAGCAGCCGTCACTTTCCAATTCTCACTCAGCAATGGAGGCCCCGCATCGATGGTGTATGGCAGCTTATTTGCTGGGATTGGGACGACTCTTGTGGCGCTTTCACTGGCCGAGATGGCTTCGATGTAAATCCCCGCCCTTGAACAAACATAGAAATCATTAACACATAATCAACAGTGACCCGACAGTAGGAGCACAATACCGCTGGTCAGCAACCTTTGCACCCGGCTGGAACCGTTTCTTTGGCCTCCTACAAGGCTGGATCACCGTCTTTGCCTGGATCTGTTCATGTACTTCCAATCCAGCACTCGTTTCTAATATCATTGTTGGGATGGCCATTTTCAATAATGCGGAGTATGTGCCTGAACGGTGGCATATCACTTTGCTTATGTGGGGAATTACTATATTTCCGTTCTTGGCCAATTTTTGGTTTAAGAAATTGTTGTATCCTCTGGAAGCTGTTGGTGCGATATGTCATCTCGTGTTTTTCATCGTCTCGATCGTAACGCTGTTGGCGCTTGCGGATCGAAGTTCGGCGGAATATGTTTTCAAGACTTTGACGCATGATGTTAGTGGATGGGAGAATCCAGCTGTTGCTTGGGGAATTGGGTTGTTGACTGTGACTTATCCATTGACAGGTACGCCGATTTCTTTTTCCTTCAAGAGAAAAAGGCAAAAAATCCAGCAAGGCTAGTTAATAAGTTGCTTCACAGGATTCGATGGTGTCCTCCACATGTCTGATGAAGTAAAACTTGCCCGCATCCGCGTCCCCCGCTCCATGATCGCCTCCGTAATCATGAACGCAATCATGCAATTCACATACATGATAACCCTCCTCTTCACAATCGGCGACGTTGAAAGGATCTCCTCAACGCCAACTATGCTCCCAATAATCGAACTCTACTATGCGTCTACCGGTTCCAAAGGGGCAACAAATCTTTTCGTCTTCATGCTAGCGTTCATAATCTTCATCAGCTTCTTCAACGTCTTCGCTTCCGTGAGTCGCTTATTATGGGCTTTCGCAAGAGACAACGGATTGCCATTCTCCAAAACATTTAAGTATATACATCCAACTTTGAAGATGCCGTTAAATGCTCTCATACTAATTGCGACGTGTATCTGTATCCTCGCACTTGTCAACGTAGCATCCAGCACAGCTTTCAACGCTCTTATCTCACTTCCAGCTATTGCGCTTTATATCTCTTACTTCTTTCCGATTTTCTTTCTCTTCATTCGAAGAATTTCGGGGGCACGCACGAAACCGATTCCTTGGGGTCCCTTTAGACTGGGGAGAGGAGGACCGTTTGTTAATTTGGGGGCTATCTTGTATCTTGTTTTTGTGGTTGTTTGGATGCCGTTTCCGACTGTTTTGCCTGTTGATGGGTCGACGATGAATTATGCTGGGCCTTTGGTGGGAGCTGTTGTTTTGGGGGCGCTGCTTGATTGGGTTGTTTCGGGGAGGAGGAGGTTTAGGATTCCTGTTCTTAGACAGTTTTGAGTGTTTTTCATTCATGTTCCTCAGAGAGTTGAATTAGCTAGACAGGGGTGTCGGAGGTCGTGGTGGGAATCAGTATTTGAATTCGCTTATACCAACGATCTAGGAGATTGATACTCTTTGGTTTTTCGAACTCAACTGGCACAATATTTCGTTTTGTGCGAGATATTCTGGACAAGCCAGTAAGCCTCCGAGATTATCTAGTACGAAAGGGGTCTCAAGAAGTCAAGAACCACTCTTGTAAGGCGGTGAGATGCTTAGGCCAACCAAAAGTATAGGATATTAGCCAGCGCCCCATAAATTCCCTCTTACAGAGACGGCAGAACAAAGAGGTGGCTCTTGGCTTCCTGAGACCCCCTTTCGTACATAATGTTTCAATGTTTTAACTTCCCGCCACGAGTGACTGCACTCACTCGTGTACCTTTGAAAATTGTCTAGTGTTCACCATTCACCCAATGATTGGATAATAGAATCGATTCAGGGCTTAGCGAATTGTAATTTAGAAGTAGACACCATCAAGTAAGAACTCGGTAATTCTGAGAGTTCGACCACAGTGAAGTCTAAGTCAAACTACTACACCTCAATTACCTCGCTTAAAAAATACCAATCAACCCTTGTAGTTGAAGACGCCTCCCCCACGACATCCCTTGCTGCCAACGTCACATCCGCCCATCCACACCAATTGGCACCGTTCCTATTGGTCAATGAAACGCAATCACAACACCATCACGGCAACCCCAAAATCTGCACAAGGCCAAACGAAGAACACAAACTAAGCCCATCACCACTGAACAAACTAGAATCTGCCAAACCTGTTTGGATGCAACAACGGGAGGCAATCAACTCGGATGACTCCGAGCCCCGCGATTGAGAATTTCTATTTCTTTTGACATTACCCCGCAAAGATGCTCAGAGGGAGTTCAAGCACCGAGAATCGGGGTCAGTACCAGAGAATGGCGACTTCGGATCCAGACTCAAGAAAGGATATCGCGAACAACCAAGAGCAAGATGAGGCTCGATATACCCTTCGCGCTCAGATCATAAAGAGCCGCCGGACGTCAGTCTCCCCCCACCTTGTCTGTCGTCTTACACCCTGCGAGCTGGCTAATGGACGTTCAGATACTGGGGTTCCTTAAGCTGGAATTTCCTCGCTTTTCTTCTCCCAGCACTCTATTCCACTCTCAGCAAGTTATGGGTTGCAAAAATAGACGCAAATTTCGTTGCCACTACTGATGTCTATACATACATCTCCACCATCGCAGAGGTTCTCAACGAAGGAATTCCACGAACGGCATGGCTCATCATAGGCGACAACGCAACGCGAACCCTAGCATCCCGTCTTAGTCTTTCATATACGGTTATTGTCACCCAAATTATCCTCGGCACTCTGATGACGATCATCCTCATCGCCGCTGCGGACTCGTTTGCGTCTTCATTTGTTCCCGTTGAAGTGAGGAAAGCCAGTTTGACTTATGTCCGCATCTCGGCACCCGTAGCCTTATCTTCCGCCATCCAAGTTGCTGTGTCTTCTTGCACGAGGGCTTTGGATCAGCCTGATGTTCCAGTCATTATAAGTTCTATCGGGTTCTTCTTCAACATCATCCTGGATTTCATTGTCATCTCGAAGTTCCACGTTGGGAAATTTACGCCAAATATTCATATGCAAGCCGGGATTCGGCTAGCCTGCGATTTCACCTCTGCTCTCTCTGGTCTTGCCTACTTCTACTTTCTCACACGAAGAATTCGAGGAGAATTAAAAGACCAAGGTTCAGAAGAACGAATCAAGCCTTCACTTGCTGCGTTGAGGGTCTTGGTCCGTCCGGCTATTTGGACGTTCTCGGAATCGATAATTCGGAACGCACTTTACTTATGGGTTGTTGGTGTGATTATCGGGATGGGAAAGACTTATGCTACGGCATGGGGAGTCTTCAATACCATTCGGTGGGGATTGATAATGGTACCTGTGCAAGCACTTCAAGCTTCCACTTTAACATTTGTAGGCCACGAATGGAGTTCTTGGCATGCAAGAGCTGGAGCTGGGAATAGGAAACCGGTTGCTAGTTGGAGAGACCTGAGAGGTATGTTGTTATTTCTTCACGCAGGATATCGTTGCCTAATGAGTTCATAGACATTGGACGTCCAGCAATCAATTCAGCACTAGTCTCGTTGGTGATTGAAGTCCCGATTTGCATCTTCCTCTCGTTGTGGGGAATGAATGGATTCGCGTATTATCTCTCGGGCTCCAAAGAGGTCGCAAGTATAACCCAAAAAATGTGGCGAGTTCGTTATCCCTTTCCTAAACCCCCTTTCCTTCTCTATTTCACTCCCCCCTCCCTCTAATCTCATCACTACCCTATATTCATCCTATAATATCTCACGAAAAATAGAACATAGATTGGTGTTACATCTTCTACGCAACATCCTTCCAATTCTCCGCCATCCTCCTCGCGACCGTTCCACGTTGGTACCTATATCAGGCTCTCGGCTCAAATTTCCTATGGATGCTTCCCTGGGCGATCGTCATGACAGTCAAGCAATTCAAGGAGACGAAAGCTTGGACCTTTTATGCTGTTATTTTTGGGGGAGCGTTGGTGTTTGACTTTTTCAATGTTGGACTTGTGTTAGGGATCTGGGGGTGGTGTCTTTTGAAAGGCAAGATGAGAGTGAGGCCTGTGGGGAGGAGTTTGTGATGATATTGTATACTAGTAGGGAGGGTAACGAGGTATAGTTTCTGGCCTTTCGTGAATAGAAGCTTCTTCATATTCCATGACTTTGAGAAATAACCTTTGTTTGCAGGTCTTTTCTCAACAAGCATACCTTAGTTCCCAAAATAAGGGTGTTTAGTGGGCACACAAAGTCTGAGGTAAATGCCGAAGTCTCCTAGCGTGTGTTTGTTTTTCTCAATCGTGTTTTGAAAACTAATAATTGTTAGTACCAGGGGTTGCAGGAATTCGTGTCTGTAGTTCCTCTAGAAGAATGAAGCTAACATACATCTTAAACGTTCAGGATAATCAGATTGATTTTTGAAGTATTATTTGAACACCTGAAGCTTCCCCTCACAAACTACTTTGGCAAAGAAAAAATGGCCCTACAGTAGTTGTACGCTGCTTCCCGATATCCGCAATTTCGGAAATCCAAGCTATTACTTAGGCTACCTACCAAGTCCATTCGTTAGATCTGTTATATTGAGTACTTTGATTGATTAGGTTTCCTCTAGATCTACCAGGTTTCAAAGTCAAATTCCTATTCTTCGGCGGGAATGAGAGAGCCTCTGGAGACCTTGCTTGGGCTTAGTGGTCGTAAACTTGATCTGGAAATCTTTCTCAAGTATCCTCAATTTTACCTTGTATATCTTAGTCTTACGTATCCTACCCTGCGCATTTTCGCCTCAATGGTTTTGACAGCCCGTATTCTCGTGACAGTTCGGGGTAAGCCTCAAGTTTACACAACAGGGGGAAGAGCCAACCACATTACTTCCAAGATATTTGAGCGTGTGTGCATCGCAACCATTGGGCAAAGTTTCCAAGGATCATGGACCTGGCGTTCCAAAGGGGCGAATAACCTGGGAAAGTCGGAAGTTCAATTCAGGAGGTGCTTGAGGAGGTGTGGGGGCTGGTTCCCCCGTAAGCCCTGTTTAACTTATTTTAAGGCCGGAGCCTTGCCATTGAAACCTCTTTTGCAATCCAATCCGCAAAAGGTCTTTTCTACCATTATTGGTTTGTACGCGGTTGTCCTATTATTTGATTGTTGGACCTTTGCGATGTCTAGCAACAGGCTGGAGCCACCGACTACAGAAGGGAGACCTTCGCGAAAAGGCAAGGCTGTGCAGAATTCTAGCACCATTCGCTCGCCAAGCCCTTATCATCATTTGGATCTTTTTGATTCTCCGTTCGAGGAACCCCTGATTAGCTTCGAAGATGACCATTCTAGAAGGGTGGACGGTGTACATTACATGGCGAACTTCCAGTCCATTGAGCTCATCGCTGACAAGTATTAGTCGCACAAGAATTCCTCTCAATCACAGTACCGTCATACAACCTTAGATGATAGAAACCTCCAGCACAGCCTCATTGATGGGTATCCAGAGAATTCTGTCGGCCGGAACTCGAATTACTCGAACAAAAACCATGCTTCATTGCTTGACTTGTCAGACACCCTGGATCTAAACGGCCAAGTGGAGAGACATTCTTCCGCAAACCCTAAGGAAACCCCCACACGAAGGAACACAAAGACACATGAGTGCGGTCAGTGCGAGGAGTATCATACCGAATCTTACTATTGCAATCTTTGCGACGTGACATACTGTGGAAATTGTTGGAATAAGATTGGTCCCCATCGAACTGGCAAGAAAGGGCCAGGTGGGGTTCCACATGAAAAAACAGACCAAGCAGTGGCAGATAAATTGCGCTCGATTCTCGAGAACGCACCTTCCGATTCTGAACAAGATAGGCTCTTTGAGAATGATGAGAATACAGCTTGGTTCGGGGTGGCCAAGGATGAATTTGAAGATTCCATCTTTCATGACTATGGGCGATATGCAGACATCATGGGAGATATATCTGTGGCAGCTGGACCACGCCAGCGACACACTAGTCGTTTTCCGGGCTTGGTGAGTTTCGTTGGAGAAACAGGTAGATGACCCGGCCTTTTGTTAAAATTCTGCAGAGCTAAAACTTTCAGGCGCGGGGAAAAGTACTCTGGTGAAGGTATTGATTGAGGTATGATTTATTCCTATGATTGAAACCGAATGTTAACGGCAAGCGTAGCTTAGCGAGTCACACGGTGTACAGCACCAGACCCCTGTTGTGGGCTCTATTAAACACCAGGATGTGCCTACAAGTGGTGATGTTCATCTTTATACGGATCCAAAGACATATTTGTCAGAAAACCCCATTCTGTACGCAGATTGCGAAGGCCTATCAGGGGGCGAACGCGAACCCAGAGGCGCCAAGTTGAAAATTCTGAGACGATTTGCTGAAAACACTATCGGCGTTTCAGATACAACTAAGTCCTTTGAACAAGGTCGTAGGAACCTACGACGATCAGAGCGAGAAATCAAGTGGGCAAATACATCAGAGACTCAATCAAGACAATTCGCAGTAGCTCAGTTATATCCACGACTGCTGTTTACTTTCTCCGATGTGGTCGTTTTTGTTCTAAAGAATCCCAGGTCAGTCAGGGCAATGGTTGCTATGATCGTGAAGAAATTTGCGAAAGCTGCTAATATATCAAATTAATCATAGGGTCATCGAAAATGTAATTGAGAAGTTACTAGAATGGGCTGCCGCTGCTTTGGAGATGTCTTCAAACCAGCCCATCCTCCCTTGTGCAATTATTGCACTTAATGCTTCAGATTTGAACATTGATCCCGCTCAGTGGAACGTCGCGTATTCTACTCAATGGCTGATGGACGCCGTTGAGAGCAGTATAGATCGCAACGTGACCTTCAAAAAGCACGCCCAACTCTGGAGGAGCCGCGGGAAAACTATCAATGGGGTCATTGACCTGTTGCTATCTTACTACTCATATGTTCGGGTCGTGCGAATTCCCGGCGGTGGCCGTCCGAAATTGATGAAAGATCAAATGATGAAGCTGTACGACGAATTAGCCGTCGCAACAGAGGGCTCAAATAAGACAAAACGTGACCTAAGAATGCTTCTTGATGGGGATGAGCTTCAGACATACCTTCAAATGGCCTTCGACCACTTTTCTAGCAATCTAGATCAGCCATTCGATTTTGTTCAAGCATCTTTCATTTACAACCCAATTCCTCATGACTTTGCTGGTAACATTTTGAAGCTTGCTGTTAATATGATGGACATTTGGCAACAGAAGGTTGAGGGTGAAATTATCTTCCTGGAGCTTGCATACATGGTCGCCTCCTGTATTATGCTTGATTCTGCGAGAAAAAAGACTCGAGGTACGGAACTTTCTCACTTTTAGCCAGATATGAAGTTCTGAGAGTCTCTTGGGGCAGAGATGTTGGGGGGAGTGGGGGAGGCGGGGTTCAACGAAAAGTAACTATTGTGTTTTCTCAGCTAAAAAGTGTTGGCATAGGATCCGCTCAATTGATCTTCCCGGAATATACGATCCACTGCGATAACGCCCTTGAGGACTTTTGTGACCGCTACTGGCCGTGTGAGTTCGTTCGCAGAACACGAACAAAAAGAGGGAAACAACTGAGAGAACGATGCGTCAACGTGCGAACTGGCCACTCCAAGGGCCATCAGCTTGAGAGTGGAAAGGTTTTCGCTGTTGGTTCATATGTATCAAAACTTTCCATGGATTCCTTTCAAGAAACGTTTCGAAACTATGTCTTTTCATTTTTGAAGGACTTACTGGAAACTCTTCGAGATAATACAAGCAATTCTCAAACCGAGGACGAGGTTGCAGCACAAATACATAAGCTAGAAGTATTGCGTCCTTTCTATGACTGCGTGAGTCAAAATCAAACACGACCTTTGATAAGCCATTCAGCTTGCTTTTCATGCCTAGTTGGATTCCCAGAACACTCTCTTCCATGCGGGCATGTGCTCTGCACACCTTGTCTTCAGGCATATGGACAGACCGTTGAAGAGAACATAATCGAAATTACGTCGTGCCCACTTCATTCTGGGAAGGACTTCCGCTGGAAGATATATGTTAAGCCACGAGCAGCCGGGGTCAGAGTTCTAACATTGGATGGGTAAGTGGCCTTGATGAGGACCTTCGAACTTCTACTAACACTAATACTTCCCTAAGTGGTGGAATTAGGGGAATAGTTGAACTGGAGATCCTTCGCCTGATTGAGAATGTTTGGGGCGGCTGCCTGCGCATTCAAGATTTCTTCGACTTGATTGTTGGAACCAGGTATTTTTCCGAGACATGTTCTAGGAAGTAGTTTGAAATAACGATTATTGCAGTACTGGTGGCCTCATTGCTCTTGGTCTAGCATCCAAAAACTGGACTGTAGATAACTGCATCCATCATTTCACAGATCTTTGTCAAAGAGCTTTCACAGAGCGATTCGGCATGAATGTCCCAGTGCTAAGTGTCCTGGTTGAGAATTATCACCATAGCAAGTACGAGACTGCGCCATTAAACGAAGCTCTTCGAGAAGCCTTTTCTGAGGACGACTATCTTTTTGGGGGACCTAGAGAGTCGAATCAAAAAACAAAGGTTGCAGTTACGGCCACAACAGCGGGAAATGTTTCAGTACTAGCGAATTACAATAGGAGTTGCCCTGATAAGCGTGAGAAGACATTCTATGAGTTTCAATAAAGCACACTTTTGCTGATTTGTTTCTAGTTCCCTATACCTTTCAGAGACCAGAGAAGCTCAGTTCGGAGTTGAAGACATGGGAAGCGTAGGTTTTGAATTGCTAGCCTTCTAAGTTTGTAAACTAAAAGTCCCAAAGAGCACGAGCAACCTCAGCAGCCCCTCGCATATTCCGCGGATATTTCCACGAGGCTACGAAACAAGTTTATATAGACGGTGCAGTCTATCATAACAACCCAATTGTGGTTGCTGACTTGGAAAGAAAACTACTCTGGCCTACAGAAGGTTATAATCTCCCTGACTTCGTTCTTTCTATAGGAACGGCATACAGTCCTACCTCTCGGAGAAAACTCGTGGAAAGATCCAGCAAGATTAACGCTGGCGTCTTTGGTCACGCGAAAAACATGGCTACAATAGCAGTGGACCACGTCCGATCAAGTCTGGATTCTGAGAAGACTTGGACAGATGAGAGAGTACAGCTTTATGATGGGCGTGTACTCATCTAACTGCTCATCGACATAGACTCGTCATAGGGTCTATGACATAGGTAAGATAGTTGCTCATCGTATGCTTTACAGAAAAGTATCAGAGAGAAATTGACGGGTCACGCAAGCATAACTAGTGTTGCCCATCGACTTGTTGCGACCAGTTTCTTTCTAGAGAGAATGACAACTGTTCAAGATGGACCAGAAAATACCCTTCAATTCACAGGTAAGATGTCTAAATTTGCAACTAAACTGGTGTTTTCTGATAGTATGATCTAGGCAAGTTAAAATGCAGACTTCCTCGTACAGCAATCCACGAGCTTGGGAGATTTTTGGGAACTTTTCACGAACGAACCTCCGGTCCATACTTCATTATTCGGGAGAAAGGAAGTCCCCAAGATGCCCAGCAAAAGCTCATCACATCAGAAATCTTGTCCGAGATGATGTTTAAGCACCAGTGGTATATGGACCCAATTAAGTTTGAATGTCATACACCGATTGCTATGATTGAAATACTTCTGTGTGTCAAGAAGGATGAAGAATTCCCCATTAGCGGGTTTCCGCGCATGTTGTTTCAAGAAAACTCCAAACTAGGTATGTACTTTTGTGGGTGTTATCTGACCATGCTAAGCGCTCTCAATCTTGCAGGAATGCAACCAAGTCCCTCATCTTCAAATAAACGTTGGCGCAATCGGACCACCAGTCAACAAAAAAGGCGTAAGAAATGGACACAGCCAACACAAGAGTCTAGTCGATATGCACTGCCACATAGTCAAGGATATTTTGATTTATCACGGGACACACCTCCAGAAAGTCCGAGCGAGAGTTGGTTTCATGGGTTCCGGAATAGCTTCACGGCTATAGAAACCAACGCTGGGGCACCGGTGGCAATGTTTGAAGACTCTAGGAAATCAACCACCGAAGAACTGGGACTGAAGAATGAACAAAGTACCGGCCAGAACACTGGATTTATCGCAGAAATGGAAGGTTTATTAAACCCTCACCACATTGAAAAAAGAGCAATCACTAATGTAGTACAGATACATCCAAGCCTGTTGAGTTGGATGGGACTTCGCTTACTCCCTTGCGTGAGCCTCCAACCAAGAAAGAGATTATCCGCAAGCCGCTACCCATAGGGTCAACTATTTCTTACCCAAATCCGCTCGGTGCCCAAAACAATCAAGCTGGTAAGTATGGAAACCAAGGGACCTCAACAGATCCTAGGCTCATCACACAACAAGGCTACTTCAACCTACCAATTCATTCCCCAGAACACAGCGACGGTGGTCACCTTAGGGGCATTAGTGAGGTCAGCCAGGTCAGCTCAGATGCCGGTGACGATAGGCATCTTAGGGGAATTAGTGAGGCCAGTCAGGTCAGTAGCATTTAGAATACTTACTATTTACTATAATGTATACAATATTAGCCGCGTAACAATACCAGAACAGGCCACCCTAATATGTAGCGCAGAGCGTACTCCTGGTCACTTATCCATCATCGATTACAGAGGGAACAAGACCACTCCCTAAGCTCGCTCTTAAAAGCGAACAATTATGTATACACACTTATTAGCGAAGGTGCAATGAGTGGCGGGGGTTTGACTAGGCGACAAATCCTTCAAACAAATCCTTCAAGAGTCCAAGGAACTTGCCACTGCATGATTTTGTCCCAAAAGATAAGATTCCAAGAAAAGAAATCTTGGATGCACCAGCTTTCAGCTGGTTCCCGCTGATTTCCGAAATATCGCAAACAAGATGGTAGCTCCTCTGATATCCGATGTTTTGACTTTCAGATCCGCTGGATCTAAATGGAATTTGAGGACTCGTTCTTCAATTCCAGAACCAGACTATCTCGCACTGAAACTGTGGCTGATCCCCTAATATCTATGGTTAACTCAACTTTGTCTTTAGTCTATGAAGCAATCCCCCCTCGAAGTGACTGTGCGTAAGAGAGCTGGGCATTGCTCTTGGTACAACTTTCTTTAGTGGGTAATGTGTGATATTGTTCGGGGAATTACCGCTGTTCTCTGAGAATATTTGAAGAACGAGAAAATCCGTTCTAAAAATTCTCACACAATATTCTAAGTTGTCACAAAAGAGCTTGTGGTGAATTAAGGATGGGGTGTACTTGAAGCAAAGTCAAGGGTTCTTACTTTGATATTTGCACTAGCTTATCATGTAGCACGGGCTAGAATTCACAGAATGAGAAAATCTCCCTCGCTTTGTGTTGACAAGCCCCATCTTCACAAAACAGGAGGGTTAAGCGAACTGCCAATCACATGTAGCTAAGGCTGGGATATTTGACGGAATAGCTGGTGACTGCGCTCTGTCGTATCCTATTGATTGATGCAGATACTATAAATCCATATACACGTCTATTCATCTTCCCTGTGAATGGCCTTCAACACTTCTAAGATATTGAGCTGTATCATGAACGGTTTCCCTTTCAACCAGATCCATCTCTTTGTTGCGCGCTTTCCCCAGGTATATGACAGAGCGCTGTACTGTCCTTGAAATCGGCAATCTTTTCGTGACTGATGATAAACACAATGGGTGCTGATGCAAGCGCGGGAAGGAGTTTGATGACCCGGAACGAGTCTTAAGCTTTGTCTAGAGATTCGCAGGGGAAGAGGGATGGATTCGTTGTAGTCACCATGGTAGTCTGATAAAGCCTGTAAGAAGTTGTAGATTTTCTTATTTTGGAAGCAGGACAATAATTCTGGAAAGCTGGGATGTGTTAGATCCGATTTTTCTATGAAACCCCCTGTAATCAGCTGAATGGTGGTCGCTTAAGTCGATACAGGAAGCGCTCTTGGCTTTCCGAAAAGGGAAAAGCATGGTAAAGTGCGCCATTTATGTGGAAATGGAAGCGCAAATGGCTTGAAGCTATCAATATGATCAGCCCGTATGAGAAAGTTTCGTTCTACGTGGTTGTTTTTGTTACTTTATCAGCTTGGCATAGGTGTGAGGCTGTTGATGATGAAGGAACTGGGGGTTGGCGCTCACAGCATGACGATATAGGAGGGAAGGATTAATACCCCAATGAGTATCCTACATTCCAATGAAATTGGAACTATAGGTGTTTCTTTTGAGTATTCGAATCGACAGCTTTTCGTAGAAAGTTGTCCACCCGTTGTATTCAGAGATCTATCTACCTCTGGAAAGCCTTCCATGGAAGATTTCTTGGAATGTCTCCTCCTGGAACTCACCAGTGTGTGTGAAGTGGAATGGATTTCCCAGAAAAGTATTGACCGGCAACTGACTCCTAAAGTAGGTCAAAGTGGAGAATTGCAAGGTTGAAATACAAAATCTCACCTGCTTCACTTTCTGATTTAGTGGAGCTTTAGACCTCAAAAATAGCACACGGAACAGTGGTGGGAACTCAAAGACTTAAAAAGATGTTAATAGAGTAAAATATGTCTTTTCTTCTTGTTTATAAATATTTAAAAAGCGAGAAATAAAGGGAATTCAGAAGCCAAACGACGATAACAAACGAGGAGGTTGATTACGAGAAAGAGGGGGTACAATAGCGTGCATTAACATGGCAGTGGAAGTTAAGAATTAAGCTTATATAACATAAGAGCATTCATTTGAGAAGTCGCTCTAAATAGAGAGGCAATGCTAGTCGCAGCAAGTAGCTAACAAGTAACAGTATGACTAGTCTTACTGCGAGTGAATACACAATACACGGACATGGCATTCCAATATGTGGGAGATATGAGAAGGAAGGGTAGCCTTAAAAGTAGAAACATATACTATAGAGAGAACAGTAAGCAAGTCTTATATATATTATCTTCTGCTTTAACAGGCTTTTAGATCGAAATCAGATGGTTGTATCTTTATTCCTCTCTCATGAAGTCTTGTCAAAGCCCGAGGGAGGATAAGTAGAGGCATTGAAACAAACTTTTCCATTTTCCTTCTACGAAAGGAGGGGTTTCTAGAGATTTCCCATTCTTTCTTGTTGTTATATTACTCGCTTAGAAGTAGTAAGAAACAGAGTGAAGATGATTTCTAATATTTAGATATGACGATTCTACTTGTTACTTATCCTTTTAAACCACTTTATTATCTATTCTCTAACAAAATGATACGTGCCTTCTTTCAGACCGTAATAATAAGTAGTCAGCTCGTACTTATACTTATTATACACGAGTAGTATGGCTACTCATGCTCCGGCTAGGATAGGTAAAGGAATGAGATTCATCGCTTGACATAGCCAGCAAACGAGTAATACTAGCAAGGTTCTTGCAATCCACTCTTGTACTGGTGTTAGTCTCCAATATTCTTCCCAATCCTTAAATCTCGGCGTTACCGTCTCAGATGCTTCCCATTTCCTCATCTCATCTGGAGTTGCCCTCCAAATTCTTTTTAACATACTGTAAGAAATACCGGGGAAAAGATCGAAGTCCATGGGAAACAGAACCTCATTCTTCAAAGAATCCCCTGCAGTAATCATTGCGTTGGCCCACGGCCTAGCATGCCCATCCCACCCAACTCAACCATCTTCAGCTGAATACTCCAGAAGGTCTTCTTGGAGGAAACTTTCGAAAAAGGCGTGTATCATCTAGTGGAACAATGTCGCAAGGAGGCCCGAAGCCCTCTTTCTGTTCCATTCGTCGCCGGGTTCCAGAACCTGCCGGAGGAGTGTATGTTTCTCTTGGTCCTGGCAGTGATCATCCCTATCCCCCAATTTATCGTCCCCACCAGCTACAATTGTGATATGATGAAGAAGGTTTCCAAAGAAGTAGACTGCGTCTAGCGCCTTAACTCACACTAGTAAAAATTCATAGAGATCTTCTTCTGTAATAACTCCTTCCGGAATGTCCCTATTACGAATATGATTAATAAAATGACGACCAACGTCACCAACACGGGTCTCAAGTGACCATCGGCTGTCTTCCTCAAATGCAGAGGCAATTTCCTCATAGGTACAAGTACCTGGCTTCATTTCCAGAAGAGAAACATATCAGTTCTACGACCCTATTTCTTAGTAATGTATACGGCGCAATGATTTTGTATGCGTCAAATTGTTGTTGAAATGTTCAGAGTTGTGGCTGAAAATTTAAAAAGAAGTGGTGTGCATATTATTTGATTTTTGGAGAACTTGGAAAAGAACAAACCGCCGGAGGCATAATCAGAAAGGAGACGTGAGCTCGACGTGGTGGCAATGTTGTAGTACGAAATGCTTGTGTGACGGAGAGAATCATCACTGATATATGAAATACTCAGAAGGCTAGAAAAGGGTTAATAATATTCTTCAAACAGAAAACAAGTGTACTGTGAAAGAAACAAAAGAGTATCGGAAACAAATCAGGTTGATGCGATTTTTGCAACTGTTCTCAACCTCTACGGAGTCTCAACACACCGAACAGACATCCAAGCAAAGAAAGACATGATGTACCAACAAATAACTTTTTTCTACCGGATTCTTTTCAAAAATGTAGTTAGAAAATGAAAGCGTCATTCAGTGAGGATACGGCAAGTCGTTAAGCTTCAGCTCATCCTTTTCCCGATATCTCATATCCTCATCAGAAGCCCCCCATCTAAACATCTCACTCCTCGTCGCCCACCTTCCATAATCATCCGTACTCCTCTGAACCGAACATAAAATCTCATCATCAACACGAAAATGAAACAGTTCATTCAATGACATCTGCACAGTCGCTATAGCAGTTGCCCATGGCGACCCATGACTATCACTTCCCAACCCCACCCCCCAACCCTCACAAGGTGAAATCTCATCTATGTCTCCGTAAGCAAATACGCTAGAGAAAGCATGCATCATTTCATGGATCAAGGTAGAGATAAGATTTATGGTGCAATTGGGGTCCTGGACGTCCCATTTCTTGTTACGGCCGTGGTGGTTATATGAACTGAGGAAAATAGTTCGCTTTTCGTGATCCCAGTAGCCGAGGGCTAGGGAGTCGAGAAGTTGTTCGAGATCCACCTCACGCTCGAGATCTATAAGCTCAATTTTGACATATTCCATGAGGCTTCCGAAGAGATAAATCTCATCTAAAGCATTGGCCCAGCTGCGTATGAAATCTAGAAGTTCGATCTCGTGAGACGTTTTTGTGGAAGTCTCCCGTTTTTCAAAAACAGTAGAGATTGGTTTCCATTGAGATGGTAAACAAGTTCGACGAAGGCGAGTGGTATCTCGCACCAGCAGTAACTTTTTTCCACCAGCTTTTTGTTGGAAACAGTCAGAAAAGATACGTGTTATCGGCATTGAGTAAAGGCTGTAGTAATAAATGTAGATGGAAGTTGAATCGTCCGAGTGTGCAGCGTATAAGGGCTTACAGAATAATATTTGAGAATATATTTTCAATTAATAACTAACAAGTGTACTAGAAGAGAAGAAAGAGTATCGCAATGCCTTTTGGCGACGTTCTTGTCCTTAAGCTTCGGAGAGATTCAAAATACTTGAAATCCACTCCACAAAGCAACTCAGAACAACAAACGTACAAGGCTTCTCAGATATCCAGATGAGCCTGGATTTGACAACGAACCATTCCGATGAAACATTGGGATTATTCTTGGCCCTTGTTGACTTCAACACACCCGAACTCCACCCTCTACAACAAAAATCAAGACAACTCGTGACCGAAAGACCCACACAGCTTCTCAGACATCTCCATGAGCTAAGACAACTTGGTAAACTTTTGGAACTGTTCTTCGCCCCTGCTGAATCCCAGAAGACACTTTCAAAGTAAAAATTGAAATACCAAAACCACATGGTACTAAGAATACCAAAACCACATGGTACTAAGACATCCTCGTATTGAATTGGGAGGATATTGGTGTACTAAAGGTCATAGAGAATTGATTGGATTGTAAGAGGTAGGCTAGCTAGGTCTATATATATAAAGAGTGAATGCTAACAAATGAGTGTCCTGCGCTATGGTAGCGCTTAGAACTGGCGATACAGAAGGAGTATTACGAAACGAGAATATGGAACGAGTGATACAAAATGAGTGATCATACCAGTGATCATACAAGTGATCATACCAATGATCATACAAGTGATCATACAACCGATCAAGGTGGCAGATCATATAGTGGATCAATGTAGGGATAGAAGATGGGGAAAGCAGTAGATCAAATGCGGGGAAATATATGGATCCAGCACAACACCTCGATATACCAACACAATTCCAGAAAGAACAAACAGCAGAACGAGATAGACACAACGAAGCCTCCTCGACACACATACTTCGTCTTTCAACGGTAGCCACCCAGCCCACTGGGACAGGAAAAAACCAAACCCCAACAACAAACAAGAGTCAAAGGACGCAAAATACACTTTCAACATTGAAAGTGAGAAAAGTAAAGCAGTTCGAAAACAAAACAACATGTTACGATATGCCAGTATATATTTTGAAAGAACCACGCAAGATGAAAGAAAGGCAAAGCAGCCATACATCGAAGCTCATCTCCCACCTTCCAAAAGCAAACAACCCACTAAGGCATAGAAGTCAGGCCCCAATGAGAAACACCAGGACTAAAATGCAAAATATCACTTTTCTGTCTAAATTCTACGCACTATTTTATAAGATACAAGTCCTGTCATCGCGGCATCTCATCGCAAACCAGTCGCTAAGACCACATTTTGCGCAACCCAAAAGGGCAATGGGTATCATACAGCCCATTCCTCATACCCAAATGCTCATATAGCAGAAACCCTAGCATCAACTTGTCTCTCAATCCATTCGCTCACTTCACTTCACAATCTCAAACCCCCCCAAGATCCGCCCAAAAGTACTACACATCCGCCAACACCCCATCCCACTCAACGCCCCCGCAGCAGCCCTCACCCTCTCCATCTCACTTCCCCTATCCCCACGTCCAAGCTTAGCATAAGCCCAACAAATAATGCCTCCTGTAAGCAGACACACACTAACTTCATATGACGCCCCAGCCACCTCCCCGCACTCAATAACTCGATGACAAAGCTCAAGCATATTATACACATGACCCATAGTACTCTCCGCCATCTCGGAATTAGCCCAATGCTTTAGGTTCTCTTCCGCAAAATCTGCATAATACAGGATATATTGTAGGCATCTAAGCTGATCTATCACACAGATAGAAGAGTGTGTCGCTGAGAACGATATGCGAGGAGCACACGGCGAGGTAGGAGAGACCCCCAGCCGTCCATAACACTCGCCAAAACTATCC